>JAGTTF010005502.1:17685-32899 GCA_019095985.1 Streblospio benedicti | reverse complement strand
GCCCAACCAGCCACACCCAATGCTTTTTTTTTAAATGTTTGTACATAAAGGTCACCTATAATCAACTGATGTTACTTGTTTTTCATAGACTAGATTTAGTTAAAGTTTGTATTGTGGTAGATTACGAAACTTAAACACTAACCACATTTGCCCGCATTCACAAGGTTTCTCGCAAGTGTGTATCCTCATGTGCTTGGTAACTATTGTCTTTAGCCTGAAGAATTTCTCACACACTGTACACATATATGGTTTCTCCCCAGTGTGGATTGTCCTGTGGTTGGTCAAGCTGCTGCAAGAATAACGCTTCAGACATTCACTACACTCATACAAACGAGCATCAATATGTTGTGAACTATTTGCTGTAAAAAAAATATTGTATTGCACTGGAGAACCTCCCATTAAGACCACCTCTCCAAAGCAAGACCAGTTTTCACCGTCCCAAACCTTCAAAATGATTCCAATGGGAACCTCCATACAAAGACCCCCTCTCCATTGAGACCACTTTATGTCAGTCCCACGGGTGGTCTTAATAGAGAGGTTCTACTGTGTAAGAAACTTGACCAAGTTGTGGCTGTAGGAGGTCCGTATGGCATGTTTGCGGGTCGGGACGCCACCCGGGGGCTGTCCACGTTCTCGCTGGGTGCCCCGCGGTCCGGACCAGGCGGAGGGGACCTCGACCTGTCCACGCTCCAGGAGAGGCACTACAGGAACTGCCTGCACTGGCAGAAGGTCTTCTCAGGTGAGTCCGTCCGTCCGACCGTATCTCAAAGTTTTCCTACCTTCAAGCTCAGTTCGACAAAGCGAAGCTGGCTGCGTCTTTCTGTGGTGTTTGTCTGGTCTGTAAAACCCACATGAAGTACCGCTTGAGCTGCTATTGTTGTTTTAAATGAGATTTTTCAAAGCACCTCATTGGTTTGCCGTTCCATTTTCTCTTGGAGTTGTTGGTTTGTCAGTTGTGTGTATTAATTTTCTTTCTATTTTGCTGTACTATAATCGCGACGCACCTATTTATGATTCAGTATACATGAAGTATGAACACAGTAACATTATCCCATGTCCCAAGAATTTCGATTGAAAACTCCCACCCCATCTTCCAACCAACACCCCCCGATCCACAACCCACCCTCTTTTTTTATCATCCACTGTTTTTCCCCAGCAAACGTTGACAAACACTCTACAGTGTGTATATCATGTCGGCATGTGGCACATTTCAGCTAGTTTTGAGCAATGTACCGAGCCAGTGATATTCAGGGTGTTGACAAACCATAAACAAACATGTTGAAAACTTAGTGTATACATTGCTTGTATTAGATCTATCCTGATTAAAAATTATAATGCTTACGTTTGTCAATCAAATCCAGGATAAATGAACTTCCATCGGAACAAAACAGACCATTATAGATCTACGCTTCACTGACGTTCTTACGTCCCAGTGCGTGAAAGCTGTGGCGTTGTCTGCTTGAGCCATTGATATTCAGGGTGTTGACAAACCATAAACAGTCCACGTACCACTGAAGTTCTTACGTCCCTACGTTATATTACGTTAGTTCTTACGTTCTTACGTCTTACGTGAAAGCGTCGCCGTCGTCTGCTTGTAGAGAAGTACGAGGTGGCGGGCGTGCTGCTGGACGGGGCGCGCTGGCCCCCCGAGCTCGTTGCCTCCTACCTCCAGAGCCAGACACCCGACAGCCAGCAGGACAACAGCTTTGGGTTCCTGCCACAAACCGACACAACGACCCCGCAAAACAGCGCCGAAAATCACAACGCAAACGACAATAATGGACAGTCTGCCGCCGTGGAAAAGATGTCGGGACAGTCAGTTGACGGTCACGACGCAGGCTCCGGAGGAAAAAAGTCGTTTGTGGAGGCGTCTAGAATGGTGGCGGCGCAAAGGCGGCCGAAAGTGGAGGACATGGGCACCGTGGTGCTGAGGGAGCTGGGGGAGGGACGAGGCGGGGAGGGAGGCAGCGGGGAGGCACGGGAAGGGCAGAGAGCAGCAGAGAGCCCGGGGAAGGGAGGGGACCGGCTGTGCGGTGGAAGGTCCACGCTGTGTGTTACTGTAGAGGCTGTTATGGGTGTAAAGTGGGCGCTGGCTGGATTTCATGTTCACTGTTGATGGATATTTTGGCATCCAACCAAAGGCTAGTAGCATTGGCCGGTCTATGTTTTCAGTAAGAGGAAGGAGGGGGGCGCACTGAAGCTATCTCATGGATTTCGTGGCGGACATGCCAATTAAAAACCCTATAAAATAAGGCACATTAAAATAAGGCACATCAACTTGTTCTGTTTGGACGGATGACACGGTGGTGGAGCATTTCAGGCGACATGGGAGAGGGGGTCGTCCATTTTTTGGGGCTCAAAGGAAAAGTTCAGTACCCTCCCACTTTTAGACAGTTAATTTTACCCGACCCTCCCCCATCATTTTAACTCACTGGTCATTGTCACTAGTTACTTAAACATTGTACTAAATTGGAAGACCATTGTTCCATTGCCTCAAAATCACTAAGTGGGTAAGATAAATGCTTGGTGAGAGATGCACTTTAATTGACAAGGTGTGTCTCAATATCATTTAATGACATCACACCACATGACTACTCCAGGGCGGGTGTGCATAAAGAATCAACGTGCACGGCATTATTTTAACGATGGCGGTGGCGACAACGTGACGGGAAAACTGACGTGTACGGGGTGTGCATAAAACATCCCGACAATGTAGTGTCTATCGTTTGCGTCAATAGAGTACACGTCACGTGTTAAAGCACCAGTGATAAAAACGGCCATACACATGAACCATGTTTGTTTTATTCGTCTGACGTGAAATAAAACTTAACATCCAAACATTATCAAACCTGATATAGTGATATATTGATACCACCAATTAATGCTTATTAAGATTACCTTTTACTTCATAAAAAGTGATATTTTTTGTATTTAATGTCACCTAAACAATAAACTCACAGATTGTGTGCATGGCCGAACAGTGCGATTGATGCTCTGCACAGGGGGCGTATACAATTTAGTGAGAGTTGAGATTTGGGTATTTAATTCATTGAGAATTGAGATTTGACCTTTCAATTCATTGAGATCAATTGATTGAGATTTGAGAAAAGGGCTTTTGCATTGAGATTTGTAACATATACATTAGATAAAGACAAAGGATCTATTTGCGCAATTTAGAACCAGTATATTACCACTTAAAATTGAAACTGGTAGGTTAAGTTGATTACCGCTCAATGAATGTGTGAGATGTGTGATTTGCGCGGTATTGAGGATGAGTTTCATTTTCTATGTGAATGTACATACTATAATAATATATTAGAGATAAATACTATGACGTTGTTATTAGGAAATATCCAGAATTTAATGCTTTGGTAGAAAAAAAAACTAGATTCACATTATTTTCTTATTGCGACTGGGTGGAAAGAAACTGTAAGTTATATTTTAGATGCCTGATATTTACGTAAAGCAAAATTATATTCATGATTAATTAAATAATAACTTAATGTGTATAAAATTGTTATTATCAATAAGGTTTCATCACTAGATCTATGTAAATACTTTATAAAGTTTCATGACACTGTTTGTAATCTAAATTGATTAATTTTGTTTTCTTTGTAAGTGACTAATAAGCCCTGAAGGGCGGGTATACTTTATGAATAATTAAAAGTATTATGATTTGTATATACTATGTCACTATAATAAATAAAAATCAATCAATCAAAACATTAATTCATTGAGATTTTTAGATCGAGGGATGTATATACCGGGGTATATACTCCCTGTTACATTGTCAGTTTTTTTTTTTTTTTTTTTTTTTTTTTTTTTTCAATTTTTAAGATTTACCTATTTTTACAGGTAAATCTTATTAATTTCACTAATCATTATTAACATTATTAACATACCGGTTACCAAAGCTTGTTACCAAAGCTTGTTTTTAACAAAGAAGACCATAATTGACGTGTCAGAGCAGGGGTCATGGTGCTCCAACACGTCCACGTCAAACAGACGAGACCGGCACCTCCCGCCACGTTAGTTTTTATGCACACCAAATAACGTGGACTAGGTACTGAAACGTGACGGAAATGAACCAACGGAGCTTTATGCACACCCGCCCAGAACCCCGCGCCCGCCGACGAGCCGCTGTACACGTGCCGTAACTACGTGTTTCGGAGCACGCCGCGGGGTGGAGCCCGTGTCGCCGCTACAGCATCAACGTCCGGCTCAACAGCACCAGTGAGCCACACTATTTTTTCAGGATCTGAGCATGGTCAGGGTCTAGGAAGAAGAAAATGTGAAGAACGTTTCACAGTAGGGTATGAAAACGGCCTGCCCGTTAGCCCCGTACCAGCTATATTTTAAGGGAAGACTTGCTGGTTTCAAAGGTTCGTGAAAGAACCTGCATATATAAGAATTAGCCTCCTGTGAATATTTTGGGGCGTCCATATTAATATGCATGCGTATAAGAGCTGTCGACTGATTGAAATGACTGGGGGTTTTTTGGTGTTGTTGTTGTTGTTGTTGTTTTGTTTTGTTTTGTTTTTTTATACCTGAAGAAGCTCTGATGTGGAGCGAAAATTTGTAAAAAATAAATATTTCGTACCTTTGTAACTTTATTTTAACTTTTATTGTTTGAAATGACCCGCTACATTTTATCATTGCAAGTAGTGGGGGTAAGTGGGTTAAGTTTTCAGCCCAATTGGGATTAACGGTTTGTGTATTTTATCCACAATTATCCTATATATCAATACGCTAATTGTTCAACTTTGTTCGGCTATCTCCTCTTTAACCTGACTAGCTGGACGCCATCTGACTACAGGAGATCGTTCATGGTACTGTGTAGTTTTGCACGAATATGTTTTTCATTGTCAAAATGGCCCTGATGGTTGTAAATTAGCGGTTTTATAACAAAACTAGCAGACAGCGGCAGCCATGACAGCGTCATGTGGAGTAGTGTGATGTCATAAAAACCCCAATGGCGTCATGTGGGTTCGAATACTAGGGATTACTACCACTTTGCCAATTGGGCTATGTATACATTAGAACCTTCAATCGAGATCACCTTTATAACTACGCCACCTCTATTATAAGATGATTTATTTATAACAGTCCCAAGTCTTCATAAAAAGACCATTGCAAACATCCCTAATGAGACCACCCCTATATTAAACCACTTGACGCCAGTCCTTGGGCAGTCTTAATAGGGATGTTCTACTGAAGTGTGTGAGAATATCTGTGCCATGGAGAGCATTATGTTCCCATTACCATAGACACTAATTTTTCATCTCATAGCTTTTACATATTAGATGCCACGTTCATTTTCTGTAATCATATCATACTTGATACTTTGAAGATGCTACGTCATCAGCACAATGAAGTGTGCCAATATTATTGTTTGTACTAACCATGCCCACAATTTCCACAAGGGTGGGTGCTGCAGAAAAAGAGTACTGTACTCATTTCATACACTTTACTCAATATATCCCTGACCTATGTCCATGGAAGGCATTATATATAAACACTAACTTTTCCTACCAAGCTGTGACTAAAATGACTTGGCTCAGACCTAATTTTACACACATGTAAAAATAAAGGAGTGACTGTTCCTGTAGTCACGCTATGGTAATCGGGAGTATGGATGCTTGCAGGATTAATATAATTTATTACTATTATGGTTGGACGTAAAGGACAGAACCTAAGTATTAAAATGACTATATATGTGTATTGCGTAAGCATCGAAATGTGTCTTCTCTGGGCTATGCCAATGTGTATGTGGCTTCAAGCAGGATGAGAGGTTGGTAATGTTAGTACCGATGTGTGCTATCAAGTCGTGGGTGCTGTCAGGATGGGAAGCATGCGATCAGGACTTGGTGATCGGTGTCAGATTTGGGGCTGAGCGCTTTCAGGACAAGGGAGGGTGCTATCAGGACGATGGGTGGGAGTGGATGGTGTAGACCAGTGATGAAGCCCCGAACTAGGAAATATATATTTGTTGTTAATTAGTAGTCTGGGGATAGGGGATGTTGGCAGGTACTATCAGGAAGTGGTGGGTGGTGTCAAAATGCGAACATTGCGGAGTCTTTTAGATGGTTGGTGTCTTGACTTCCTTTTCATCATAGACTGTTGTTATATGGTTCTGAAAATCTCTGCCAATGAATCATACTTGATGCTTTGTTTGCTGTGTAGTTAGTGTGTTAACAGTATTTATGTGTTTGTAGTTTGTACTCTCTAAATAAGAATATTTATAGCCAATGTTAGGGAAACATCACAATGCCTTGATTTTCACTGGCTATTACAGAGAATGGTCACAATGTTTACTAGTCAAAAAAATCTTTCACTGGCTATTACAGAGAATGGTCACCCTGCCATGTTTACATAGTCAAAGCCTTTCAATGAATGACGCATTGGCTTGACCTTGGATGTTGTGTGTATGGGGATGCTGCCAGGGTGCTTTCAGGATGGGTGGTGGTGCCGTCAGGACAGTGTCGTCAGGACAAGGGTGCTTGAAAATACAATGCTGCAAAAACATATTTATACACTCATTATATGTCTTTTTTCTATGCCCATGGAGGGCATTGTGTGCCCATTTACATGGACACTAACATTTCCTCCCTTAGACTTTCATTTTACATGCCAAGTCAATGGATCTAACCAATTTAGTTGGGATCTACTAATACGATTATGTAACTGGAGTGATTCAATGTGATTCTCAGTATTCCTATTTGACCACACGGGTATAAGCTAGTAATCATTATTATGTAATTTAGTGTAGATCTGAGATCATGATGGACAAAAGGTTTAAGGAACTTTTGCAGACTATAAACATGTTTTCTAAATTGCTATTCAGTATTTACACTCTTGGAGCCTATAAACAAATAACGTGATTTCGATATAAAGCATTTGCCATACTGTCATGCATCTTAAATGTCAACGTTTTCAATCTAGCTAAACAATGAATAGCCTGACACAAGGAACTAAACAGAATTGACACACCAAAAGTGAATGATCGATGATGCTCTCACTTCACAGTATTATTGTGTGTATATGCAGTTCACTTTGTCTCCTTATAGGTTCACCTTCTGAGCTATGCGGTTTCCACCCCGCGGTGGCCCTAGAGCCGAGCACACCTGCCGTGACACCTGCAGCTGCCGAGACGCTTGACGACATTGGTTAGCTGGATTTCTTACAACTATTATTTTCTAGGGCATAATGTGCCATAAAACACATTCTTACTCCATGCTTATTTATTATCTTTTTCATGATTATAGACGATATTGCGTATATACATGAACAGTTATGCATAAAGATGGTACCTATTACTCAGCACAAATAAATGATAAAAGTAGCTAATCTCTGGATAACGATTGTGTGTACATACAACGTACCATGATGCTGCAACATTTGATAACCAATAGAAAATGGCTGGTGTAAGGACTTACCGTGATTTACTGCACGGCGGAAACTGCATAGTCTAAATTAGACTACTTTTTGCAGCGCACCTGTTTGCGTATAGTAAGATAAGAAAGTTTGCGTGTATATTTAGCATGCTTAATAGTGATTAATGGAAACTGTAATTTTATTTTCTTCATGATAGAATGGTATTTGACCACTCGATTGTCGTGTCAATCGTGAAATTGAGCATGCTTAATTTCACTGATTGACACTCCAATCTCGTGGTCAAATTCTACGATTGTCACGACAATCCAGTGGTCAAATACCATTCTATCGTGAAGAAAATAAGATTACAGAGTCAAGTACATGACTAAATTTAAATTACTATACACAAAAACTTCTTTAATTATAACAAATCAAGCGACATCGCTTGTTAACAAGTGCGCTGCAACAAAGTAGGCCTACTGTAACACTAGAATATTTGGTGGCTATTAAATTTTGGGATTTTCATATGTACATCATTTTGTGACTATTTAATTTTGTGATTTTGATCCATCCTAGACCTACTTTAAATGTGCTATTAATGTTTGCTGACTATTGAAATTTGCGTTTTTGACCTACCCACAAAATTCGCAAATTAGATTGTGCGCAAACATTTCTAGTTTTACAGTAGTCTAATATTAGACTGTGTTGTTTCCGTGCGTGCAGTAAATCACGGTAAGTCGTTAGCAACGGGTAAATCAGCCCTAGCAGCGTGTAAATCGGCAAATTTAGAACAACGCTCAACCAACCAGAATGGGTTATTGGCCGTGATTTTTGCACTGAATGATAGAATGTAAGATTGATCATCTTCTTTCATGGCAATCTCTTGCTGCCCTTAGGCAATCCACATAGGCAGGCTTACAATGTTAACAATGGATCATAAAACATTCGCACTTATTAGTAACACTTCATTTTGCTCAGCAACTCAGTGTAACATGCATTTTTACTACGTTTTTACTACGTTCAATGTCACCTCAATTCGTCCTTGTAGACAACCTTGCCAAAATCGTAATTATGCGTTGCACAGATTCGCACATGATCGCCTATGTGTAAAGCGGGTAGACTATCTCATGCTGTGAAATCGGGCAGGTGAGCTGCAATCGTCCCTTCTGACCCTGTTGTAACGTACTACTCGGTTCAATCCCCGACATCTCCACCAATGTTGTAACGTACTACTCGATCTTGTATCTATGTTTATTATTAATACAACTGAAGCATACAATCAGCCATCCCATCTCTTATACAAAGCCTACCACCGGCTCTCTAGACTCACTCCATCTCAGTCTAGAGGTGTCATCTCTTATCACACTACCACATCCCTCACTCGCCCCTCAATTATGCCTTCTCTACAAGAGGGCTGCTATTCTCTGGTCCCTGTTGACGTATTCACCAGGCACGCGGCTAATCCGTATGCTTATCGCACGGCCGCCAATCCCCGTGAGGTAGGTGAGGCGGGGGGCCCGTGAAATGGACGAGGCTAGCGCGGCAATTCGTCAACGTGTCGTCTGCGGGACGATATTCCGCGTACTTCTACTGACAGGGAGTGAGAGCTCTTTTTTTTTTGGAGGATGGCTTTCAATGCCCACTTATTGTGGTGGGTGTTTATTTGTTTTTACAAGTCATACATTGTAGCACATCAACTTTGGTATGAACACTTAAATGTAATACGGTTATAGTGCACTGTGATTAAAAGAGAGAAAACAACACATTTTCATTTTTTCTTAAACTTATTTACATTTTTTTTTTTTATAAAAACGAAACTTACCACTAAATTAATCCCATACAAATTGATAAAAAATACACATCCAACAAACTGTAATTATATGTATTATATGTAAGGCGTCGACCATTTGATCTCAGGGGGTGGGGGCCAGCAAAAATATTGAAAAAAAAATAACGCAAGGCTGAAAATTGGTGAAAAAAATAATAAGGTTTCATTTGGCTAGAAAAAAAAATAATTGTCAAGTCACACTTATGGTCACATCCTTGCAATATTAAAAAAAATAATTGAGGTTTAGTAATCTAAGAAAAAAGAATTGGATGTCAAATTTCATGAAAAAAAATAATTGAAGCTATGGTGAAAATAGCTGGCCACCCCCTGAGATCAAATGGTCCATTCCTAAGAATTATCAACATTATTACTTTTAAGGGGAGATTTAATTACAAAATTGCCATATGGATAATCTCCAGTCTCTAATAACTCACGCATGCAATGTCATTTTGTGCAATGAAACTATTTCCCACCCCTCACACATTTTCCATTTTGAATGTGCTGAATGACATCAAACTTCTGAGGGAACTTTTTAAAGCAGACGCGACATTGGGCACCATCGACTCCGTGCTCGATTGACCTATGCGCCTCGAGTCTCTTTGTAGATGAACGATTTATCACAAACTTCACATTTGTAAGGTCGTTTCGGGCCGGTTGTAGAGCGTTTCATCTCTTTCTGTTTTCCTTTTCTTTTTACATTTTTCAATAACATTGCTCGCCATCGCACAAGTTTGCTTACACAAGTCACACAAAATGCTCTGGTGAGATTTCACATTGGCATTATATCATTATCAGCTATAAAAGTCATCTTACAAACAGCACACGATTTTGGGGATGTAGCTTTATCTTTGTTCGGTTTTGCAACATTTCCATGATTAGCCTTTTTGTCCAAATTCCCACCGTGTGTTGCAGATGTAGTACTACTAAATTTCTTTTCTTCCATGTTGCTATGACACCGACCCATGTGAAAGTTGAGAACGTTGATACCACATTTGAAAGTCTTCCCACAAGTCTCGCACATGAGTGGTCCTTTTTGTTCTTCTTCTCTCAAGTGAACTTTGTGCAGAGACGATATCGTAGGAACAGACTTATCACAAAAATTGCATTTGTAACGATTCGGAAGTAACATACATTGTATTTTGCTAGAACTGATTTAGACAACTTGGTGGCGACAGCTGTAGTTTCTTTACACACCTCACATCTGAAACCTTGCACCGAATGCATTTTATCATTATTATGACTGGCTGAAAAAAAACATTTGGCAACCCTCGCACTCAATAAGCTCTTCTCCGGTACATGAATTTTCGTCCTTCACATCACCCATGTTGATAGATCTATCAAAAAAACTTTTATTGTCTTCCAACGGTTCAACCTTGAGGGCAAGATTTTCACTTGGCACATGATCTTTGACGGCGTCAACCTTGAGGGCAAGATTTTCGCTCTATCTTTGTTCGGTTTTGCAACATTTCCATGATTAGCCTTTTTGTCCAAATTGCCACTGTGTGTTGCAGATGTAGTACTACTAAATTTCCTTTCTTCCACGTTGCTATGACACCGACACATGTGAAAGTTGAGAACGTTGATACCAGTTTCGAAAGTCGTCCCACAAATCTCACACTTGAGTGGTGCTTTTTGTTTTTATTCTCTAAGGTGAACTTCGTGCAGATGTTCGTTCAGAGACGATATCGTAGGAACGGACTTATTACAAAAACTGCATTTGTAAGGATTCGGAAAATGTTTCTTCGTGTGTTCTTTTAGTGTGTGTTCCTTAAGCAACATACATGTACAAGAATCAAATGGTTTAAGTAAAAATCTTACATGCATTAAGATGCATGTCACTCTTCGGTGCGACTATATCTGTCTGCTCTTCAAAACTTTTGTCTCTGTCATCTTCAACCTTACTTTGGAATGCTGCTATTAATTGGTGTTTGCTATTCTTTTTCGTTTCATTGTATTCATTCTTCTGTTTCCTATCTTGGTGTACATGTACATTGATCACTCTGCTCTCCTTGTCTTCATTCGTCTCATTTCTGCCAAGCATTGTATCTGTGTTGAGGTTTTAGATGTTCTTTATTTCGAGGTAAAACGTCAACTGACCTAATACAATATAGGAAACCGTACTAATACATTAAACTATGGTATTACATTATGTACACTGGAGGTTGGTTGCTTTATACTCTGCTACTATTATGACAATCTGGGATAAGCATTCCAACAGTCCCGCTTTCTTTGATACTTGGATCTCTATGTACGCGTATCATGTGCTTTAGTAATTCACTGTGGGAATGAAAACACCCATTACACACATTACAAGTATGCATATCATACATACAATTTTGAAGAAAGTCAAAGTCTTGCGCTTTTGCAGATTTGCATTGATCATACGGCCACCAGTGATTTGTTCTGTCCATGTGATCAACGAGTGTATACGGCCCGGAGAACGTTTGCGTGCAGATGTGACATTGCATGACATTAGATCTGTGTTTGAGGAAATGCGCTTCTAGACTCTCTTTGAAGTTAAACGATTCATGGCAAATTCCACATGTGTATGGTGTGTTGGCTTTACCCATTAGAGTTTGTATGCTTCTTGTTTCTATCTTGTATTTTGCTAGAACTGATTTAGACATCTTGGTGGCGACAGCTTTTTAGTACCCTTGTGATCCTTGTACTGACAACACGGTTGAACTTCAAAATCTTTATTTTTTCAACTACTAATTCTTCCATGTGTCTGGGTTCAAGATTCTTAATATTATAAACATTCGTAATTACCCTCGATTACGTGAAACTGAAATTGAACAAAATAACATTCTGTAATCATAATTGCCTCAAAACAAATGTACATGTAAGATAATACTGAATTTCTACAACAATTGCATTATTAAACAAAACTGTGTGCATCTTATCTAGACTTAGCAGAACTAACTGCAAGTGTATACTGTAGATCAATACAATAAAGTACAATATTTGTTGTCATATAAAAAACATAGCATGGGCCATGGCTGTCTAAATACAAAATCAATAATGATGCTAACACAAGAAAGGAAAATCTCAGCCTGTATCAAAGTTAATAAAACTACATCAACATATTGTTTTAACAAGCTGTGTCTGTTTCACACAAGTCTATATACATAACTTAATGTTTTACGTACCTCTGTGATAGAACTAATCTTTTATTTACACATATATTTTCGATTTACAGGAGAGCACAAGCCCTACTTCATATTTCTACTCCATCAGGAGACGCCCAGCCAGACAAATCAATAGTTCACAAAATTATTATACTTCACAAAATCAATAGTTCAGATCAATCAATAGCAAGAAGCTAGGTGGACAGCACACACACACACAAGGAGGTGCTGCCACCTGGTAGTAAAATTGTTAATACACACACACACATGTCCATTCAAGGCTACTGCCAGTACATTCACATTTTTGGTATATTGCTGGGTCTCTTTTTTCACATTTTTGGTATATTCTGGGTGTCTTTTTTCACTTTTTTGGTATATTTCACGGTGTCTTTTACACATTTTTTGTATATTTATCAGGATAGAAAAATATTGATATTCATTATATTCATTCTTGATATCTACGTGTACTAGAATCTGAGTTTGATATATTGGTGTGTCACCTTTTTCTCGGATATTGGTATATTGTGGGTCACTTTTTCGCAAAAATAGGTATATTGGTGGGTGCCGTTTTCGACTTGTCCGAGGCACGTCCGTACCCATTTTCTGACCAAGACCCCCCCCCCGATGTCATCATATCCTGTTGGCATAGTGGTGGCAGACTAGATCAAGCTCTTTGGAATGCATATGGGAGTGAGGTTTCTGCAAAAATTGAACGCAAAATTCTCTCAGATTTTATGTTCGCCAGCTGGGCCATCATCTGGGAAACATTACTGGCCCTTCAAAGGCTGTACTAGCCTCGGGCTGATGGGCCAGTGCCAAATTTTCAATTAGGATCACCTATGCAGAGAGCACCTCTATGAGATGATTTCTTACAGTCCCAAGCCTTCATAATAACCCAGTAACATTTGGTGTGAGATAAGTTTGCGATGTGTGAGTGATGCATTTTTTACCATCAGCTGGCCATTGTTGAACATCTTTATCTACCTCAAATCCTATCTAAAAGGAATTTCCCGGGTTCTCTTTTAGTATTTGAATCATGGCAACTGACTCGGACACGGCGGCGTATTTCTCATGCGAAGAAGATGAATCACAATCAGATGAAAACTTAGGCCTTAGTGGCTACTTGTTTGAGCCAGAGCCAAGCAGTGATGATGATGAGAACAATGATGATATTGTTAGTGTTGACCATGAAGAGGCAGCACGCATCGGTAAGTACACCACAGACTCAAAGTAGTATTTGTCTTTGATTCAACGTTCACGTGGAACGTCAAGCGTTTGCCGTCGGAAATCCCTGCAGTATGTCGAGTAAGTTCAAAAAGGTCAAATCCTACGTCACGTCGGGCAATTTGCATATGTAATTACTATATTTGTAAATTATTAAAATATTTATTATAAAAAATCTGGATGAACAAAAAATAAAACAAGACACATTTTTTAATTTATTTATTAGTTTTCTACTCTTAGGCAAACGCCTGGCTGGAAGAAAAAATTCTTTTGGCTGCTAGATAAAGGCCCTGGCAAAATTTGCATTCGTAGCATCGGAGTCCGTACCAAGGTTTGTTGGTACCAAATTAAAGCTAAATAAGTGTAGTTTCATATACAAAATGTTGCCAAGAGCAAAAGTGGTGCGTTATGTAACTATGAACCATTCTATGTTGTAGCATCACTCGAAAATTTCCAAAAAGTTAAAATTGTATTTTGTGTAATAAAAAGTATCCTTAATTGTATAATATAAAAATTATTGTTCCTGTTTAGTCACAACATATGTAGTCAGATGTCCCATGAGTAAAAATCATAATCCAATGTCATATTAACAAATGAATCAACTTTTTATACAGATTTTATACAGATTTTATGCAAATATTGCTTTGAATATGAACTATACTTCTACTTTGGGAGAGGATAATTTTTTAACTAACGATTCAATTTTAATTTAATTTGGCAAAAAATGTCCAAAGATAATTACCTTTAACTAACAAAAACAAAACTGGAGCTATCTTTATTAGTTTTCTTGTAATAGATCAATAAGTGAAAATACGTTTGCCCTACCCCAAAATCGTCTAACATAGATCTATAGATCTAGATCTAAAATAGGTGACGTAATGACGTGTACTGCATTTTTGGCCTGTTAGTACTTTTCATTGTATTCAAATATATTGACATAAACTTTGTGTATTAATATTGACAATATATTATAAATCAATATGGTTGGTGTTTGGAAAAATCAATTTAGAGATTTACCTGGTGTCAGTGATCATAGACCGTACAGTAGAAACTTGCGATAGGGGCAATATGTAACTGTGTGTTAATTAGGGAGACTTATTACCATTCGACAACAAGCGAATAACATTCTGACATTCATGGACTGATTGAGTTTATTAATCAGAGAAGTTACAATGATATAGCGGTTTTGATTGGCAATGGATATAGATCTATCATTTAAATGGTAGTGATTAAGATTAGTGTATGCAATGGATGGCGATGAGCATAATCAGCAATCAGATGTACCGGTAACCGTTAACTTCAGTAACTGTTTGTGCCATGTGGTCAAGCAATGTTCATCTGCAAAGGTAAATTTTTCTTCAAAAAGCTGGGAAACATTTAGAAGTGCAGCCAAATTACGACAAGATTATATTTATGACTCACTGAAAGGGTACTGGGATTCTGGACCAAAGGGTGTCTATCACCGTGAATGCTACCAAACATACACAAGTACGTGTCATATTGATAGAGTATTAAAAGTTAAGCAAGAACATGAAGGAAAAAGACAACCAGATGATGAACTGCCTGAACTAAAAAAGAAACTGAAGCGTGCAGAATACACAATAGATAAGTGTAAATGTTTCATTTGCAGAAAAAGCAAAATAGCATCAAAACAAATACA
>JAGTTF010005502.1:5000-12585 GCA_019095985.1 Streblospio benedicti | reverse complement strand
ACTAGTATTAGTACTCTGTTCAGATGCGTTGGTTGAATCTAGTAGATCGTAGCGAAGATCTAATTGCGCGCCATCATTCGACCACGTGGTTGCCAGATCGGTTTGAAAATGCGTACCACGGGAGCAATTTATAGAGAAATATATGGAATGTATATATTTGGAATCGACTGATATGTGTTGTGTTATGTTATGTGTAATTAAAGTTGTTTAATTGAATTTAAATTGTGAAAGACTTTATCAGGTTTCCATTATGTTTGGTAAGATGACGTTATGTTTTTGGTAGATCTATCCACCTCAACATTTTATTTGACACATTAGGAAATTCAGCCATTTAATAAAGCGTGAGTGTGTATAAAAATCCATTTTAATCAGACATTTGGCTTGTGATATGTTTGTGTGCAATGTGATATTAAAACAGGAAAATTATTGTTGGTATCATGATTGATTGTATCGAGGGCTGTGAATTGGACAGTGATGAAAATTCTAATGAATGCACATCGTGCAAGAAAAGTTTCATTTCGAGTGTGTGGGATTATCAGTGCCAAGTGGATTGTCTGCTGGCAGAGGAGGAGGATTATGAATGTGATTTTTTTAAGAGAAATATATGGAATGTATATATTTAGAATCAACTGATGTGGGTTCTGTTATGTTATGGGATTCAGCATTATGGGTTAACCCCTGGTCTACTAACCAAACTTATTTCATTTTGGCTTAGAGTAGAGTGTTTACCTCAAAATATGGAATTAATTATAAAAATTTAAAAAACAAATATGTGATGGAAAATGATAACAGAAACAATTTAAAAAAGATTTTTAAAATCCGATGGATGAGAGAGATATGGCCAATGTAGCATCAAATTTTGGGCTGTTGTGATTCCCTTGTTTTTTCCATGTCAGCATGTACTGGACATTTTCCAGCTTGTGCATGTTGCTGTGTGCATTCACCCAATTCAGAGATCACTTTTTAATCTAATGTGCAGAGTTGCCAAGTATTCCGAAATTTCTGAATCATTCAAATATGAAGTTCCATTCCGATCAGAATTGAGAAATTCCGAAATTCAGGGGAAATGACCAAATATTATAAAAACTTGTACTTTTTCCCTTAAAATACTGATATTTTTGTTCGCATATGGCGCCGCCATTATCGAATGTACTCGATTGAACTATGCTTTTACCGGCGCATAAAAATGCACTCGATTTAAATAACGTGTTGTAAAAATAGATTTAGTCTCGATCACGAAGCCCAGACTGCGAAAGTGCTGTGATTTATGCGGTTGACAGCCTCAATGATTGAGACTACTGCTTGGTGTCGTGAGGAAATGCAACACTACCTATCAACGGTATATGAAAGTAAAAATAATGAGAATACTATTGAAAATTAATTAATTTTTGTGCTCTCTAGTAACGTAATCCTGCAAAATAAAGGGACGAAAAGTATTAAAAAAATGCAATGATATCACTGCATAGAAATAGAGTACATGCGTCACGCCCTATATTGGGTGATTCTAGTATCAAACATAGTGGTAGATACGACATTGTCATTGTGCATGAGAAATCAAAAGTACATATGGATATGGTGAAAATTTGTGGTGGATAAGAAGACACTAGATGCATTGTTTTTGTTGTATACGACTGACTTTCTAAGGTAATGTGCATTTGCACATCCTTGTGCTCTTCCAACTCTACATGCCTGTTAGCCCTACACGTAGAGCTGAGTTGGGGAATTTTTTTTTTTTTTAATGTGATGCATTCTTCTGCAATCAGTGTATGAATTACAGCAAAATTTGGTACTTGAAAGACTTTAAATAGATCTTTACTGGGCTCGCGCTAAGGTTCGTTTTATCGCCATGGGCGAGAGATTTTAAGGATGGGCGAGAGATTTTGCTTACTCTTTCGCCAATGTGGCGAAAAAAATTTATTCAAGAAAAATTCGTAAAAAGCGAATTTCGTCCGCTAAATCGAGACTAAATGTCAACGCCGTTCGCCGTCAATCATTCACATATATATGCCACAGCCAAAATACATAAAGTAACTGGTGTCTGCAGCCAATCAGAGCAAAGCTCATTTGCATACAAGCCTTGAAAAATCATTGCACACATTAATGACCAAAAGAGGGCACCACTAGCTGATGTGAGTTTGCCACCATTTCGACCAATCAGGTGTCTGGAATTCCTTTGTTTACAAGTAGCACATTGTTCAAAGATGGCAGATTGGAAATAGCAGCTAGTTGTTTGTATTTTCATCAATTAAAGACACTTCATGAGTGTTAATATTAATTTGATCTATCCATGACCATAATAGTAGTAGTACTAGTACTAGGTCAGTTTGGTTTGAATAACTATGTGCCAGGTTATGAAACTAAGTAGATCAACTGTTTTCCATTAGAACTGAGGTGTTTTCATATCCTTAAATAATAAAGTATTGTAGTAATACTACAGTTATTATACTATGTATGATACTGAGGTATCCATAGATCAAAATTAACTTAAATATTTCTAGATGCACACATTATTTACTTTTTGAAAATGAAAGTAGGTCACACAAAACTAGCCACAGATTGTATGACATCATCGGGTTTTCCCCATGTCTGGGATCACTTCATTACATATATTATGTTAATGACGGCCTTTAGGGATATTGGGCTGGGGCTAAAGAACTAAGTGATGTGCCCCAGTTTACGATGATTTATGCTGTGGTTGGTTTGTAACCGAAACCAAATGTTGCCACGATTAGTATAAGTTGTGATACTACGCAGTTTAAAATCTGATGCCGGCCTGTCGAACCGAATCGGCAATTGCTTGGGATGTTAGTTTACATAATTTTTTCAACATCAAGATCAAGTAAAATAACCACCTAATGATAAAAATCTGAAACTACATGCGGTTTTATGCACGTACGCCAATTGGCATGTTGAAATTCCTATTATTTTAGGCTCTGCAATACTTCTTATAAAACACGAAATACAGTCAAAACCATTAACATTGAAGTTGTTTATTTACGTGAATCAATTTCTCGGTCGCGTCATTGAGGGGGGTATGCACCTTAAACGTCTGGAAGCAATATAAGAGGGTTAATAATAAAGAATTATGGCTGGTAGTTTTTAATAAGTGCAGCCGTTTGAATCTCACAATAAAATATGAACAAAAAAGGAAGTACATCCCCACTCCCCTGGCATTACACCTATCAACGTGGGCGGCCCCGATGGCTGAGCCGTGCCGAAGTGGTTTCGAAAAAGAGCGTGCATAGGTCTCCCTTCGTCCAGTCACACCGGGCCACCCCTGAGAAAAATTGCTTTTAAAATCAAGAAAATATAGTGTATATGTGTTATCAAAAGTTGGTATTCATTATTGGCCAATGAACTTCATTGGTTGATGCAAAAGCGGTCATCAGGAGGGTCTTTTCCTCAAGTTTTGAAAGTAATATAACCTTCATCGGTTTCGCCTGAGCGTCGGAAAATTAAACACAATTTGATCAGATATCATTAAGATATTTAAAGTAGAAATATTGTCAAAGTAACTAAAAGTAATGATGTTTGTGTTATCATTACCATGTTAATTACTTTACATAGGTTTTTGCTTGGCTAAAACGAAATTCAATTGGCTAAAGAATAATTTAGTTCTTCAGCCAATTGGCTAAAAAATCAATTGGCTAAAAAAATTCGTCATTTAGCCAATTGGCTAAATTTCAGATGGGTCTAGCGCTAGCCCAGCTTTAATTTTTTCAAATGTCCAACAATATTCATTTCATAACTTTCAAAACAGTCGTACTATATGTAACATAGTTAAAATGAAATGGTTCAAATTAAAAAACATCACGTACATTACATTTGTCATTGATTATTCCTTACTTTGAACATTTTTTTCTCAAAAAGTAGGAAGACCATCGTCCAAACCTTCATTATTTATTTTTAATCAAATATGTTGAAACCAAATTAATTACACTTTCATGTGCATTTTTACTGTCCATTGACCCTTCTAAACACAGAGCAGTGACACTCTACGAGAGGTCAAGTTTTTTTGTTTTTTTTAATTATATTTTTTGTATCATTGTATTAGATAAATTATTTTGATGGTAAATGGTATGATATAATGAATATCTAATTTTTATATATTTTTTGTGAATCGTGCTTCTCAAAGTGACCTCTCTACTAAAATGTCTCATATGTTTCCCGTCACGTGACCAGAATGAACCAGGTCGTTCCCAAGTGAAATATTGAGACAAACAAGTAATGTTTGGTTGTCCTGTTTGGTTATGTTCTCTTCAATGGTGCTTAAGGCAGCTTGTATACGGACAAATATAATTTTTGGAAACGTTTACAGCATATTATCACTAAAATCAAAATGTCAAAAGCCAGGGAATGAGAACGTTATGCTCTGATTTTATTCTAAATAGAAAGTTTGATTACTTTACCTATCAACTTGTTTTAGAATAGTTATATATTTTATCAATATACAGCATATGTTGCTAATTCATATGTGCAAATGATATTATTAGAATCAAAATGCTTTATTGCACATTCTCTCGTATTGAAAGAGGATTCCAGGTATATTTTCGTATATGATGTTTTTAATTTTCACACTGGTTTGATAGGAATTGCACACGCGCAAATCAAAGTGATAGTGTGATTGCAGAACGCAAGTCATTGGCTGGTACCGTATTTTTTGAGAGAGGCTTCCTTCGGAAGTAATGGTACTAGTACAATAGAACCACTTTTTCAAGACATACAGAAGAACCACTATTTTATAAAATATAAGCCTCTCGTAGAGAGTGGAGCAGTGATATAAAATATTTTTATTTAGATATAAGTTAAAAATACATATTTCATGTAAGATTCAGAAATTTTGACCCAAATTCAGACATTTTGGCCTCGGGATTCAGAAATTTCAAAATTTGAGGTTGGCAACTCTGAATGTGTGCTGTAATATTCTGCAAAGATTGTCACGATAATGCGACTGAGTCCCAACTGTCAAATGTGGCTATGTACTTAAATGATGATCAAAATAAACTAATTGGATTGAGCAATTAATTAGACTTGTATATATGGCTAAAATCGCATATCTCCACAGATTATTTCCGTGGTAACTATATTATGATTGAACGACGTATAGCTGAAATATCATCCAATATCTATCTTCCCTGTTACTAAAATGTTTATTGCTATTGTCAAATTCATGGCGGATGCAATATTCATTTTGACTTCCAAAGTTTAGTCATAAAAAGTCCTTCTAATTTTTTTGTGATTGGTATGGTTGGAAACGCATACTTCTATAGTTTATAGTCATAACATTAAAATATTTTTTAGGTGATATAAGAACTGATATATGTGGCAAAGTTCACTGGGCAGGTTCTTAACATATAGCGCTAAGATTTAGCTGTCAAATTCCTGAAGATCGGAAAAGATCCTCTACATTAACCATTTTTATCTTCAAAGTTTGTCAATGAAATGTCCCACCAATATTTCATAATTGATATGGTTGGAAACACATACTTCTGTAGATTATAGATATTACATTAATATATTTTAGGAGGGTTGAGGTTAAAGAAAATCACGTGAATTTAACATTACTTCTCTAGCATAAACACGTTTTGCGTGTAAACAGACACACATGAGCCGTTCTTTCTGCGCAGCCTATGTGGCTATGCAAAAGCGTTGCGTCTCGTGCACCACGAAAAACTAGGGGTTTAAACAGCATTTTTCAAACCAATTTGCAACCATGTATTGCGGTCTTAAACATCTTAAACTGTGTAGATTATGAAAGAAAAACGGTTTATCTAATATAAGGTCGATAGTACACACCCCAAAAATAAAATTTTAAGTTAATTTCAAACTGAATTACAACTTGAAATACGTGGGACTCGTACTATACTCAATGAATTTTGGTGTGCTATCTGCTCAAAGTTTCCCGGTCCGATTGTCTGTAAATTAGTACCAATATGAAAGGGCTGCTCTGATTGGAAGTCATTTGCATCTATCAACTAATAACATTCCTTTTTACGGAAGACCAAGGCGAAGTTCACAAAATGTCAGCCGATCTGAAAATTTCACGACAACGTTCATGTTTTTAAATAATTACAATCGATACAAAAGATCATTTTAGTTGAAAACTATATGGAATTATTGGTGACCGTAGCTACCCGATTTGCAGGCCTGTCAACTACTCTGAAATTTCGGATTATTATACTAAAACAACAATAACGTTTCATTCCTATAATTTTTATTTTTTTATATTCAGTACCATTACCAGTTATGATATAAAATGTTAGTCCATGATCTTGCTGTCAATACATACTAGCATTATAAATATAATTATTGCATTGTCATTTAAAAAAAAGGTCTTATGTTTTTTAACATTTTTTAAATTGCAGATGATGGCATTCAAAAACCATTCCCAAACTCTTCAAAGAAAGTCAGGCACCCTGATATCATATCATTCAGGAAAAGTGACTTGCATCAACTGAGTGAAATGGAAGAGGTCAGTATGGTGCTATTTATAAAGCTTCTTGGAATGGGAAAGAAGTTGCTTATAAAGAGAGCTTTTGTAGATCGGAGGAAGAAAGAGCACTTATTTTCAAAGGAAGCCAAGCTACTGAATGATGTGAAGGGCCATGAAAACATTATAACTCTTTTTGCTTTTAGCCCATTAGACAGTGCAATTTTTGGTTGACTACGTTTGTTTTAGTTTTGATGTGATTAATATTGAACACCAGCCTGTTCATAACCTTAGAGATCTCATAAATGTCTTTGATAGTGCCGATTTTCAGTGTGCTGAGCACATCATGTACTTTATATTTCAAGGCATTGCTTCTGGAATTGATCATATTCATTCTTTAAATGTTGTACACAGAGACTTGAAACCTGAAATGTGCTTGTGAGTAATAAACATTTTACTAAAGAAGACGCAAGAATATCTGTGGAATATCAAGCCAGTGATAGCAATTCTCACCGATTTTGAGAGGCTCGATCTACTCTTGTCCAAACAAGGCAAGTGGTTTGTACTGTTACTGAAAATTTGAATCGTGGATCACCAGCATACATGGCACCAGAAGCAATCTTGGCAAATGAAGCTGGGAAAGCTAATATTGATAACCTGAAAGCAATAGACATTTGGGCCTTGGGTATGATAGTGTACAGTATGATAAATCCTGAGGCAGATTACCCCTTCAAACATGAGTTGCAAGGTGAACTAAATCGTCGTATAGCACTGGAGAATCTACTTGCAAAAGAAATGTAAATCCAAATTTTTTACCAAAGTATGCAGAATTGAGAGATAAATGTTGGTCTCCATTGGTAACTGTATTTGGTGAATGTGTACAATTTGCGAGTTCAGATAGACCTCGTATCAAAAGGATTATATCAATGTTTACAGTGGAGAACGTGCATGTTGAGCAGTTGGCACTCAGTCAAGCAAGTATATCTGCTGCCATTGATGAAGGCATTGCGCTTGGAAGTGTTCCCCATCCCAGAACAATGTAACTCTAAATGCATGTGCATTTATTGCGCTGCTTACTGCTGAAAAGATTCTAGTGAAAGGAGTTGACAAAATTTCTGATGCTGTTCATGATGTGATATTGAATTTTCCAAAAGT
>JAGTTF010005501.1:29422-41250 GCA_019095985.1 Streblospio benedicti | reverse complement strand
ACTGACAATGACTGTGTTACACGATTCAGTATCTCTGCTATCTTTGTGAAGTTGAATCTTGTAGGACCTGTTTTTTGACTGACGATAATTTATAAATTGTAGAAGTTCAATATTAAGTTTGTTATAAGTAGTTATTGAAAAAAGTTTAAATATAATAACAATTGTATGTTTACTAATTAATTAATTAATTAATTAATTAATTAATTACATTGCTCCGTGTTGGAAATTCCATGTGAAAGGTAGTCTGACATCTGGACAATGAAATCTGAATCTAAAATTTAAGCATTCTATTACAGTTACGTCTAAGCTTGCAAAAAGAACTAGAAAAAAAGCATATACCTGGTCAGTTTGCAATTTTAATATTTTATTTGTGAATTATGTTGTCATTTCATTCATGTACTATTGTAATGTGAATCTGACATCAGTAATCTATCATCTCAATGTTTATTGTTGATATTTTCAGAATTGTCAGAACTAACATTTTGTGGTCTACATAAAAAAAGTATACAAATTTCTTTTGTTTTATATTTTATCAAATATTCCTTTTTTCAAACAGTATTAACGTTTTCCACTCCTGTTGTAAATTTAAAGTATGATTAATTGAACTTTTTCAAGTATTTAGGGGTTTAAATTTGTAAAAAAAATATATGTCAGATAATATGCGAAAAATTGTAAAAAGTGGGAACAAATGTTATTTTGCAATAGATAGGGGACAGGATGGAGTGAAATATAGGCTCACCTCTCCATAGTAAGGATGTCATATATGATTTGAAAGCTTAGAATCTCATTTTTCAACTATATGAGATATATTTGCATAATGCCTAGTTTAAGTAATTTTGATGTGGGACGGGGAATGGAAAGGGAATACTTCCTTGCATTTAGCCCAACGTTTCCGCATGTTTTGCTTTCTACTGTAGTGTACTCTAGTGCTAATAGTCCTGCGGCAGAATACTAAACGTCATTTTGTCAAATAGTAGATGTTTTATGATTGAGATTGGCAATGTATGTTAATTGGTTTTTCGGGGATCAGATGCAACAGTTACGTAGATCAAAGATGCTATTTTCAATAATTTCTCCTAATCTATCAAAGCCTAGTGATCATCTAAAGTTCCATGCACTTTTGACATGAATTTTTTCATAATAATAATAACGTGAAGCTCTCCCTAACTGATGAAATAAAACAAATAGTAGTGAAAATGTACAAAACAACCGTACCATGGAGATTAGGCAATGGCAACACAGAGATTGCTTTGTAGTTGAATATCATTGTGATACATTTTTGTTTAAAAAACATTTTATTTTAATTGTAAAATACATCAGTAAATCATACAGCTACGATCTGTTCCAGCAAAACATTGATAAGAGCCATAGTATAAATTTTGTTGCATAAATAATATTACATAGTTACAATCTGTTCCACTTCAATGATCATCAATAATTATTTAGCAACGAACTTTGTTCGTGCTAAATGATTGTATTAGTGAGGTTGGGGGGCGGAGGGTAGAGGTTGCTTCAAAGTAAATTTATATATGTTTCTATTAGAGGGATTTTCGAGATTTTTGTTTTTGGTGGAAATCGTGTTGAATTACGTCAGGCCGAAAATTTGGCAGTTCTTTAATTTTACAACATTTAATCTTTATCATCACTAAGAAATAAATATAGTGATGTCGTTGTTGTGATATATGTATTTTATTCTGCATTTGTTCGTGGCCAAATCTAACTTCATGGGGAGAATTTGATTCGATGTTTGCATACTTTAAACGCTATAATTTCACTCGTAATAAAAGCAACATACTGCGTTTTACCGGAAATCACAGTACACCAGCAGGATAAAGTTCATCGACATAAAAAAATCAAAATATATTGTTACCTGCACCAGCCGGTTGCACTTAAAAGGTTCTATCATTCAAAGTGTTGATGGTGATTCTTATTATCACACTTTTTGAGACCATAATATTCTACATATTTTAAGAAATCTATTGAATACTCCCCCAGATCAAGATGACAAAATTGCTCTTTATTATCGCCCTACCTGTCTGCTAACATATGGTTTATCGCGCTATGTTAACAATATTCAACAACGATGCGCATTTGATTAAGGCTGATTCTCTGAAACCAGCATACATATGCATAAATTATGATAATGAGCTTTTGTAAGCGCTTCTCCTTATCTCATTGCAGTATGGTCGGTGTTGACCTGTTTGATTGTGTAATAAAGGCTAATCATTGATTAGCGTAGTCAATCGAATGTAGCGTTAAATATTATTGGTAGTTTAGCCATCTGTTAGCCAATGAGATGGCGCAATAATTCAGTTTGTTTGATGTCAGAAATACGTCATCATTTGTCGTGTGAGCGTGATGTATGATGACGAAATGCACATCGATATGGCGGATGTTACAAAAATTTATTAGGTATTTATTACATTTTTTCTTAAATTACATCGTTATTTAAACGTGTTAGTGTTTAAACGTGTCGGATAAAGTTTATTCGTTCGATTAGGTGCCAATAGCATTCTTTTACAAGCCGTTTTTTCTGCGATAATCGTGTTTTTGCACATTTCATGTGCTGTGCCAAATCAATCTCTAATGAAATTGTTAAATGTAATAAAGTCGGCAGAAAGCCGACTTAAGCGGCGCCCGGCGCAGGGGTGGGTGCAGGAAGGGGGACACCCCCCTTCTGCGGGGGCAAGGGGATCTCCCCCTCGAAAATTTTGAAAATTTGATGCATTTTTTTCTGCAATCTAGACTAGAGCTACTATTTGGCATAGACAGATATCTACATAGTGTTTCATTCAATATTCATTCAAATATTACTTATATATGCCATAAGATAATACTTATTATATATCTGAATGTACATCATGTAATGGAATCATAATATTAATGAATGTGTGATATCTGCTCTGTATCCTTTTAATGCCACAATTAAATAGAAAATATTAGAATTTTGGTATGAAATGTTTTAGTCATAAAAATTATATATGAAATATTAGACCCACAAAAAAGTGGTGTATCCAAAACTTGACTGAAACCCCCTCGCTCGAAATGGAATATCGTTCCATTTTTTGCAAGGGTGACAAAATATACATCATCCCTTACTTATATTTTCGTAAGCATCACCAGTTGAACAAATACAACAATGAAAGAAAACAATTACTGATGACCGCCTTCCAGAATCCTGCATACAATTGCAACATAGGGCCGCTTTCATCTATCCACAACATTAAATATTCATGTTTTTACCTTGCAGCATAATGATAACCATGATGATAGCGATGATGATGTTGTTGATGAATCAGAGCAAGACACCTACATACCACAACAAGAAATGTTACCTGGTGAGATTGTAGATATGTACTTTTGTTAACTGTGTATTTGTAGTAGGTTAATTAGTAGGTTATGTAAGAAAAGTCATTGGTTATTACTATTCATCAGTGTAGGGGTCCCTCACAAGGCAGGTCTACTACATTTTACTGTACTACTAATAGTCCCTGCTTGAGTGAAATCTATATGAAGATTAACCCCTTAATGATAACTTTGGAAGTATTCATGAGTGCAAGTACAAAAAGAGCTTTTTTCTCTGGTTCGAGCATCTATGTTTGTTGTGTGTACAGCTTGTCAAACGAAAGTGAGGTGTCCAAAAACGGTGGCAGTATAAAGCCTATTAGTATGAACATTTGATCATAACATTTTAAGCTTAAAATGTTATGATCAACTGTTCATACTAATGAGAATGTCATATTAATTATTGTTGTAATTGAATGGCAAAATTCAATCTTATTGAAATAATCTTACTCAATTGATGTTTCTGGATTATATTTATCCCACAGGGCTCTCAGAACTATCATTGGGAAATCTCCACCAAGGTAATAATAAATGTAGTACTGTCACATTCTTTTGTGTAGTATTAAGCTTTTTGGCAATAATTTGCAAGAGCATTTTAATTTTTAAATGAAATTTGAGTGATTTAAGTTTCAAAATATATTGCAACAACTGTGATAATTTCATAGCTTTTTGACAATTATTTCTAGGACTCCCCTATCTACTCCTATATTAATTTTCAGACATTAGCTGCCATTTACTGCAATGTTAATATGTTCCCAAAAATTACGATAGGAGTAAATTGTAAAGTGCTAGAAATAATAGTTTGATCTTTCACCTCTCCCACAACTTTTGTCTGTCTGCAGAATGACGTAAAACTGCTATGACAACTGTCACATTGTTGTGATGGATGTGGAAATGGTAGTAACTATCTCAAACGCCAAACCAATGTCAAGCACTTTTTCCACGGTGTTTTGAGACACAAAATTGATATATTAATAAATGAATATATTTCTTCAGAAAAAGCCTATGCTGATGGTGGACATGGTGATGGTGAACATAGTGATGGTGGACATAGTGATGATGGACATGTTGATGGTGGACATGGTGATGGTATATTAATCAATTTTATTTACGATCAATCTGTAATCTCAAAGCTCCAAACCAATGTCAATCACTTTTTCCATGATGTTTTTTGTTACACAAAAATTGATATACTAATTATTTCGTCAGATACTGCCTATGCTGATGGTGGACATGTTGATGGTGGACATGGTGATGGTGGACATAGTGATGATGGACTTAGTGATGGTGGACATGGTGATGGTGGACATAGTGATGATGGACTTAGTGATGATGGACTTAGTGATGGTGGACATGGTGATGATGGATATGAAGGATATGGGGATGGTATATTAATCAATTTTATTTACGATCAATCTGTCATCTCAAAGCTCCAAACCAATTTAAAGCACTTTTTTTTCACGTTGTTTTGAGACACCACAATTGATATACTAATAAATTAAATATATTTCTTCAGAAACTGCCTATGCTGATGGTGGACATGTTGATGGTGGACATGGTGATGGTGGACATAGTGATGATGGACTTAGTGATGGTGGACATGGTGATGGTGGACATAGTGATGGTGGACACAGTTGTGCACTGCTCCATGGTACCTACATTAAATAGGTACAGGTCAGGCGGTCGGATGATCATTGTGAGTGCTGGCACAAGACACCAATGGCTGCCAGTGCTGTATGCTACTCAGTGAGTTTAGAAGGAAATAAAGGTCTGACAAGGATGCCAATGACCTGGTGTAGATGTAAAGTCCTGAGAACATGAGTGGATCGGGACTCTAAACCCCCACATTTACATTTACATATTAATATTTGGTTTTGAATACACGGCTTGTTCAATACAATAATTCATTCCTAACTTTTCTCTAACAACCTTAGTAAAGTAGTAAAGTAGTATTATTAAAATATACCAATCATATTTTATTTACGTCACTTTTCAACCATGCCTTGTTCTACATGAAATTCAAAAATGTTGATATTGCCTCATTGTGATGTGTTATGTGACCCTATATTCAAATTTGGTGGCCCTAAAAGAAAACCAGTTCGCAAATTAATGCACAGGCCTGTTTGATATCACTAATTGCTAATATAATATGTTTGTGAATTCTTTCTTTCAGACAAAAAATGAAATTCTCGCATATATGGAAAACAAGAAAATCAAGTCACTAGATGGGCTTACAGTCAGTGAAAAATATAAAAAATAAGGACACAAATCTTTAATATACGTAAAAAACGTTTTTTTTTTTAAAAATTTCCATGTAATCTTATTACATTTTTTCTTCATCTTTAGTTAAATATGTATGTACAGTGAATGTCCTCAACAACGGAACAGTAAACAATGGAAAAAAAAACAATAATGGAAAGATTTGTTGTTCATTTACTTTTTACTTTTAATTATATTAGAAATCCTATAATAACGAAATGTTTTGGGCCTTCAAATTGGGTTGCGATGTTAGGACATTCACTGTATTATGCAATTACCCAAAATTGTATACACTACAGGACTGCCAACCTAAGTGTAATTTAGCGTATTTATACGATTTTGGACCCCCTAAATCACAAGTATGACTGAACAGTCAAATACTACACATTTAGGGCCTTCTTTTCAATATATTTGCGTATGCATCTTTTTTTCTGTATATGTTCATAAATTACAAAAGCCTGCAACCAGATTAGCAAAAATGTTGTCTGGTCAGCCATTTTGTACAACTTACCTAACCATCTTAATAAGACGCCTTGTGATTGGATGATAAATTTGTCACCTCATGCTGTCGGCCAATCAGCATTGCCGAATCAAACAGAATTTGGAAAAGCCACTTCCTTGAAAACAGTTTGAGACCAGCTTTCTCATTGGTCAATGTACAATGGATTCAAATATGTGGCCAAAAAATGAAAAATGTTAAATATTATTGGCAATGCCACTGATTAGAAATGTGGCAGCATTATATAATGATGGATATTACATCAAGGTATTGTTTAGCAAATAATAATGATAGATAGATCTAGTTGCTTATCTACTACTCGGAAATAATTTGGTCTAATTTGACACATGTGTATTTCTTTTGTATTTCTTCTATGAATATTTGACTACACAAATTACTACACATTTGAAGAACAAAAAGTACGCAAATGAGGTGCAAAATTACGCAAGTCAGTAGTGAAAATTACACATGTGGAGCAGGATGGGTTGGCAGCCCTGACACTATATAAGGGATGTTTGCTTGTACCCCGGTGTCTGAGTGTGCCCCAACAGACTATAGTTCCAAATGTTCACATGATATACATACTTAGTCTGAGGTAACGAGGTTTAGGTGTTATCTCTTTTATTGCTAGATTATTGTTTGTATTGAGAAGTATATCTAGATATTGCTGCTTCCTATAAGAAATGAAGATCTATTTATTTGGCAGTTTCTTAAAGACGAATCCATGTGTGTTGCATGGCCGTCTGTTGAGTATTTAGTTCCTGCTGCCGTTGTGTTACCGCAGTGAAATCCGATATTAATGCTACATGTGGTGACAACAGGCGGTCGTTTTGGACAGGTGCAATCTGTTGAGTTGCCTCCATTCCGTCAGTAACAGCGTTGCCTTTGCTGGTGTGTAAATAAAGTTGGCTGCTGGGCTGTCAGATAGTGTGAGTGCCTGTCGCTGGTGTTTATTATATAGATAGTTGCTGAATGGTCGCAGCCTCTTGTTGCAAGGCGGCGGATGATTACATTGGCGGCGACAGCAGATTGTGGCAACTTTAGTCACGGTGGTGTTATAAGATTAGAGTGGATATTCTGCTGTTGGCCGGTGTGTCGTCTGCTTTCTGTGGGCGGCGGCGGCTGTTTGTTGATGCTGGCTGCTGTGTGTGTTGTTTGCATGCTAGGGCCGGCGCTGGTTTGGTTTGGGGCAGCCTGGGTGTTGCCTGATGTTTTTGGTGTTAGAGTCGCGGCTGCTGTTGGCGGCGGCCACCAGGTGCTGTTGTTTAGGCCGAGTCACTTTGGGAGGCAGTCTTGTGGCGGCAGCCGTGTCAGCTGCTTGTTGACAGGCCGGCTGCTGATAAGCCGGGCGGCCGCGGTTCTATTATGCGTGGTTGCAGGCAGACTGTTGTTTGCTCTGTGGTGTATTTGATTAGATTTGTTGGTATTATTTCTATGCAGGTAGGACTTGTTTCATGTTTTAGCTGGTTATATATAATAATGAGAATGCACTAATGTAGATATTTTAATGTGGCGAATGATGTATGAGGTGATGCTTTTGAAGTAATGATGGTTGTTGGCTGATTTAATTTTAGTTTGATGAGCAGCTTGCCGAGTCAGTGTAGTCCTCGTAATCACTGTAATCTTGGCTATGATAACTGCTGCGAGTAGGGCTTGTGTCTCTGGTAGAGTCATCTGTCCTGTCATTTGAACTGTTAGTTTTGCCTTTATTGTCATCACATATTGGTGGCATGAACATTACTGTTGGCCAATATGTGTGGTTACACTCTAGATTATTGCCATCTTCCTTCGTACTGTTATCTTCCAACAAGTGTATAATGCTGCGTTGTAGATCTTGTATTTGCAGCATTAATTGAGTCATTGATTGGACACTTTTACTGTTTGCCTTCAGCTTCTGGTTATAGGGTGCCAGATCATGCGGGTTGCACTGTATGTTGTGTACTCGGTTCAGGATGTTGAATTGTTGGCTTCTTATGTTGTTAGGCTGGTCCGCAGTTATCCCATTGGCAGTTGTCGAGTTTAAGTGATTGTCGTTTGCAGTTTTAAAGTGGGGGTTTGCCGATGAGTTTTTGTTCACGCTGTGAAGTGTAGAATCCTCTATTTTAGGTGGCAACAAAGAAAGTTTGGTGGCCTCCTGAGGGCGTGTCGGTGGCCGTGTTTGAGGTGCATCATGGACCCCATCGGTGAGGATTTCCTGATTACTTGCATGTGCGTGTGTTGGTAATTGTGTGGCTGTCTTTGTGTGGGCTGCGGACATCATGTGGTGATTATCTTGGCCTGCGTACGTGTGCTGCATGTGAGGCGGTTGATTACCTGCACGTGTATGAGATGTGCGGTCACTCTCTTGGGCTTTCATGGCTATTGATTTTGAGGTGTGGTCGGCATTAGAGATACTATCTGTAACCGTGTCTTTGGAATATGTTATGTCCGCTTCTGCTTGGTTTTGTGATGAATCTATCTTTGTTGGGGATTTGTGCATGATTTGATAGCTATTTTCTGAGTTGTTAGAGTGTGAATATCATTGATTTGTTTTCTGGGAGTGAACGGTTGGTTCGAAATCTGCCGATTTGTTGTAACACTTGACTGTGCTGACTTTCTCTTTTGCATCTGAGTGTATTGTCCACTAGTTGATCTTTGATGGAAGATACACTTCTAGTAATAGCCTCTTGGGATTTTGTTTGTTTTTGACACAGGATACTGAAGGTTTCTTTTTGTTGCATATTTGATAAGTTTCCAGCAGCTATGTGTCCTGTATGAAGCCTGCGTTCTCTATCCTGATCCATTTGTGCTGTAACACATTGTTTTTCATTATCAATCTTATCTTGAACTCCATCCGAGTGTTGTGTGAGTGTTGACATAATCGTGGAGTTTATTGTTTTTGTGACTTGTGTCATTATGACATTGTGTGCCTGTATGAGGTTCCGGTTTGTGATGCTGTTGTTTTGGTCAACATGTTGTTGTGGTGGCGATTTATTGATGGTCGTAACTGGCTCCCCATGATCCTCATTATCTGTTGATGGGGTTTCTCCTGTACTATTAAGGAGGCCTTTATGGGTGTGAGTTAACTGCCGCGAGCCTGGGGGAATGTTGCTGTGTCTCTCATCGCCATGGTGACCATTGTCGGGGGTAGATAAGATCTCATTGTCAAGGTTTGTGGTAGGGTGTTGTCTATCGTTTGCCGTTAATTTTCGGTTATAAGGGGCTTGTTTGCGTGTCAGCACATGCAGGTCGCACTGTACATTGTGCACTGCGGGTGGTATGGTCGATGTCTGGTCTCCTTTGTTGATGCAGTTTTGTTTAGGAAGATCAGCATTTGTCTTATTAGTGGGTGGTATGTGTAGGCGATCGCCGTCTACAGTGTTAAAGTGGGAATTGTTATCATTTTCATGTTGAGACTTGGTATTTGGTGATGAGGATTCATTCGTGTTGTCAAATGGAGAGTCCTCTATTTTAGTTTGCGGGAAAGAAAGGTGAATTGCGCTTGTGAGGGATGTTTCATCAGTGGCAATTATCGTCTGCTTCTTGGTAGTGTAGGCGCCGATTCATGTTGCATCATAGGCCTCAATTATTGTGGCTGCCTGCTTGATTGCGTGTGCGTTGGGTAATTGGTGTGCGGGCTCCTTTGTGTGGTCCGTGGGGGCCATATGGTGAGGATTTGTTGCCTGGTTCTCATGATTAGCACCTCGTGAGTGTGTGCGTGGATGATTACGTGGGCCACACGTGTTTGCCATGTGAGCTTGATGTGGAGTATACACGCCATCTTTGAGCACTCCATAACTTTGTGGTTGTATTTCTTGTGGTGGCTGTAGATTGTGAATATTCTGCGTTGAAGTTATCATTTGTTTCAATGTTGCTACTTCATGTAATAATCGTTGGACTTCACCTTGATGATTTTGTTCCAGTGTTTTTACCTCTTGTAATAATTGTTGGACTGTACATTGATCATTTTGTGTTGTTGTCCTGCACTGTTGTAATTCGTTTTGTACTGTTGGCAGTTGGTTTTGTATTGACGTTATATGTTGCTTCAATTGTGTGTGAGGAGTTGTGTGCTGTTTGATTGTAGCATCACGTTTATGGTGTGATTTTCCCATGGTGTTGATTTCCTGTGTGAAGGCGGTGATGATTTCATTTTGAGCAGTGATCATTCTATCTAATCTTTGGTCGATGCTGTCCAGGTGGCGTTGTATGTCATCTGGTGTAGATTGGCGTTCTGTCCTGGTGGAGTTGTTTGTTGTGTTTTTTTTTTTTCGTGAGGTTTTGGTTGATACGTGTGAACAAACCACTGTGAAATTGTTGTGTGGCGAGGACATCTCGCACATTGACTTGCAAACTTTCAATGATGTCATATTTAACTATTTATTGTAATTGTATATTGTATATAAACTCAGAATAACGCAGTCTTTGTAAAATGTTATTTGTTAAAAATAATGACAAAAGTTGTGAAACAGTTATAAAAATAAACATAAAAACAATACTTATTATTTTTTTTCAGAATAATAGTTAATTTTGAAATAAAATTTAGCTTGTGCGATGCCACAAAATTATAAGTTACATTAGCTTATGAGAGCTTAAAATAGGTGGAGGGGGTAAGAGAAACAGGTGGTTAAAGAATATATTATTAATTCAAAATTACTCTGGAAGTAGATAGGGAAAAAGAAATACATGTCCGGCCTTTATGATATATCATGTCCACCTTGTTAGAAACATTAATAGGCAAAGTTCAACTGACGGAAGTCTGCAGACCAGTTCTCAGTAATCAATGAGGCTGCCCTACTTTTACTTTTTGTATGTTATGCCCGGTGGCAAAACCATTTTAGGTTAAAAAAGGTGCTCACCTGAGTAGTTCATGAATGTATTAGAGTCTATAGTAAAGAACACGCATCAAAGCCAAATGTGAAAGTGGTCAATTTAAGCCAACTATTCCTATCCAGGGCAACTATTAATAAATAGATCTACTTTATATTCTGCGGTTATGCTACATTAATCCTTCACACTGAGACGAGGCAATATATGAAAGATGATTAAACGGGCAATATTTGAAAGATGACTTTAAGAGCAATATATAAAAAGATGACTTAAGAGCAATATATAAGATGATTATAATATATAAAAGATGACTTAAGAGCAATATATAAAAGATGACTTAAGAGCGATATATAAAGATGACTTAAGAGCAATATATAAAATATGACTTAAGAGCAATATATAAAAGATGACTTAAGAGCAATATATACAAGATGACTTAAGAGCAATATATACAAGATGACTTAAGAGCAATATATAAAAGATGACTTAAGAGCGATATATAAAGATGACTTAAGAGCAATATATAAAAGATGACTTAAGAGCAATATATATAAGATGACTTAAGAGCAATATATAAAAAGATGACTTAAGAGCAATATATAAAAGATGACTTAAGAGCAATATATAAAAGATGACTTAAGAGCGATATATAAAGATGACTTAAGAGCAATATATACAAGATGACTTAAGAGCAATATATATACAAGATGACTTAAGAGCAATATATACAAGATGACTTAAGAGCAATATATACAAGATGACTTTAAGAGCAATATATTTGATGACAATTTTGCTAAAAAGTGTGAAAATATATGTTGCTCATAAGTCATCCCATACAATTTTGCAAATATTATTTTTTATAATTCTATAGTAATAAACAGATTACTTCTTAATAGGTAAGACTTATTTAAAATGTATA
>JAGTTF010005501.1:0-14236 GCA_019095985.1 Streblospio benedicti | reverse complement strand
CTCTAGGGTCATGACCTCTGAGAACATTTGGTGCAGGTGCTTTGCACTTGATTTTCCTGTAACCTGGTTATAGGACAGTTCTTGGAATTGACAAGACGTAAGGACCATTGTCTGGGACATACGGCTTTGGTTTTTATGACGTATTGTCTCGTTCTATCCGTGTTTGTCTGGTTTTGTCTCGTTCTATCTGGTTTTTTATCTGGTTTGGATCGTTTTATCCAGGTTTTGACGTGCCAAAATGTGACTTTAAATCAAACCGTGAGATTCAGCCAGTTCGACTTTGGAGACAGAGGTGTACAGTAAGCTGTACATTTTTGTTTAGAAGTCGTGCTGTTACCACCCGTAGCCCGTCAAAGGGCTATGGAGGTAACAACCTGCCTGAGAACAAGAGGATCTGAGCACCGGCTCAGATTCGGACAGCAGTACCTCTTTCGTCAAACAGCGATACCGAGGGTGAGGGGACTGCTGTACAGGACAACCAGAATGGCAATAGAAAGGACAAACAGTTTGGCACGGACAACCAGAACGGCCATGGAAGGACGGAGGATGGGGACGGATGAACGTGGATAGCTGGACCAGTGTCAACAACACTGGGACCAACCACGTCCATGGACCATGAAAGGCTGAGGCACTCGGTGGTGTGCCGACACCACTGGATAGCGGTGGGCCTTTCTCCACTGAACCTGGAACGACTCTCGCTGGAAGGAACCTCTGCGGCGGACGGAGTGCGGGACCTAGCAGTGCAAATGCTTCAGTGACTGCCAAACCTCAGACAACCTGGGCGTTTGGGGGCCCCGTCATGGACCTGCACCCTGGGTGCGGGACCAGATGGCGTGTCAAATGCTGAAGACTGAACAACCGTGCAGTGGGGGGGACCCCCGTCATGGACCCGAGCCCTCGGGTGCAGGACCAGATGTGTGTGCCCCAAATGACTTCGAACCACAGTGACCTCACAGCAGCTTACCACAGTGGGGAAGGAGCATACTGGCAGCAAATGGCTGGCCCAATACGTCCTTCCATGGTGGTACAAATTCCACTCAAGCTGCTGGGACCAAACCCCCGAGAACCGTGGCAAGGCTAAGCCGGAAGCCTCCAGTTCGGCCTCAGGGCCCGGTCTCTGGAGGCTACACTGTTGGCCAAGGCTGGAGACCTCCTTGGTCCTCCGGCGACCAAAAGCACCCGACAGAAGGTCAGCGACTCCAAGCCTGTCACCTCATCAACCATGGTGAGGCGTCAGGGGAGACAGGACCGCGGGATGGGGAAGCACACCGGCGACCCCTGCGGCCCAGTTGATCGGAAACCAGAGACAACGGCGGAAACAGGCCTGGCTTTGCAAAAGGCAAAGGCCAAAGCAAGGGCAAGGCGGTCAAGGAGAATGTGGGGACGAGGGGTCAGAGTCACTTGTAAAGGTGACTGAGACTGCTCGTGAACCTGCAAAGTCGGGACCGCTCCAGACCCAAACCATGGCAAACCGAGACCCGCGAAATCGAACCTTCCCTGTCCTCCCCCTGAGGTCGCCACAGTGACTCCTCCGCCTAGGCTACGGCCCTGGAGCCACAGGTGACCACTAGCAGGGTGACCCGGATAAAGAACCGTGCACGAAGAGGGACCTTCAGTATAAGCCCCCCAGACGCAGAACGACCGTGTCCGTCCGCGGAGATGGTCTGTCTACTGGGGGAAATACGAAGGCTGGAAACCCTCGAAACTCGACTGGAAACGGACAACCGGGCCACATTGGCTAAGCACCAGCAGGCTCTCGCTACTGCCAAGGTACGAGAGAGAGAGCTGGCTGCCCAACTAATGGCGGCTAACGATTTGCAAAGGCGGACCGAAGAGCAGCTGGCGGCGTCGAGTGGTGTACTCCACGGGGTGACCGACAAGTTGGAAAGATGCCAGTGCATCAACCTCCAGCTCTGAGGGACCCTGAATGAGACGACCCAGGCGCTGGAAGCTGCCCAGACAACCGTATTGAACCAGGAGAAGGACATCCAGAGTCTAAGGGCTGGCCAGGTACTATCGCTCCCTTCCGGGGATATGCGCCTGTGCCACACCCCTGGAGCTATGGAGGTCTGACTGAATGAGACAACCCTTGGAGACGTTGGGGGTCCAAACCTCTTTGCCAAAAGACGTTGGGGTCATGCAGCCAGTTGGGACGCCAGTTGGCAAAGAAAAGCACAGGCATCATCCATGCCGACCCCTCCAGTCGCCCCCATCAACTCATGCAGAAGTGGTATATGCTCACAGTGGACTGACTCCAATGCTGTCATCACTCCCAGCTTGCCTGCATCGAGCATGTGGGGTTCCCGAAGTCTGGCTCTGAGAGTGACTGCTCTTAGAATGACCATCTCCGTCAGGAGGTGGACGCCCTCAGGCAGACACTTAAATCAGAACAGGCTGAAAACGCTCGCAACAATAAGTCCATGAGGGACATGGTGGGCCACCAGAAGCAGAATGCCATCAACATGACAGCAATGTCTAAGGCAATGGCATCTGTGTCTGGGTCACTTAAGGCTCTCCTGCCGCCCCATGGCACTGTACACGAGACAACCGAACCGAGACAAGCACGCACCATAACTGCTCCGCACTGAAGGGAACCGCAGACCACCGTGGGGACAACCGCAAGCAGTCTGACCCAGGCAACTACTGACATTGACATCCATGTCCGGTCCGTTCAGGAGAATCCTGTGGACATCCGGGACAGGCGTCAATTGTCGGCAGCTCTTGGCCGGCCCGGTTCACTATAAACATCCGCTAGCACCGAGACAACCAGCAGTTCACACAACAGTCCATTTGCTTCTGGCCTCATGGCGGGTACCTCCAGTACGTCGACGAGCTCGGCGGTGCAGGAGGTACTTGCGATTGTAGAAGCAATGGACTTCTGCTCAAGTGAGGGACTAGAGTCGTTGGGTTATGGCGAGCTTGGCGAGGTAGTCCCCTACCCCGACCCGCTTCAAATCAGCCTCCTGCTCGATGACCCTCCCTTGGGTGGAGTGTGATAGGACAACCGCGTCACTCAAATCTGCTTAGTGTTGGTGGCACTCGTGGGATGACAGTAAGATCCTTAAGATCAATAGGGCATGTGAGAAAATTTTGGGATACTGGGTGCTTGTCAGCACTTTGCATAGTTCAGTATCTCGGGTGTTCAACCTAGGGATAATTTCTGTTAATGTTGAACATGCCAGTCAAAATTTGTGGTCGTGAACATCTCTGGGTCTGGAGGGTCGCTGGTACGAGCAGTTAGGGGGAGTTTACTCCCCTGAAGGTTTGTTTCGGCGATGCTCTTGTCGGGGATAACTGTGATGCACTGGGGAGGCTCCCCGTTCGCTCTGTAGTTTTATAATTTGATAACTTCACCCCGTCCTTGCATGTTTTTTTATTTTTTGATACAGGCAAAAGATGAAGTCCTGTGCGTTTGTTGGCTGCTCGATTTGAATGTTTGTTGTTTCAGACACCGTGGACCCTGGTCAAGGACCCTGCCAGGACCAAGACCAGGGCGAGACGGACTCCGCTCCCGCAGACCGGATCTGGCCTGGAAGGCAGGATCTGATCTGCAGTAGAGGGTGCGGGCTGGCGATCCAGTCGTTGGCAGGACCATTAGCCCAAGCTGGGAGGGAGGAGCATGTGTGCGTGTTTGTGTGTGGAGCAGCCAAACTAATCATTTGTTATAGGATTTTCCGGTTCCTGAGGGTAGGTATAGTTACTCATGCTGAGATTGGGTCTTCCGTAGAAGCGAAGCCCTGGTCCCACCATGGTAACTGGGGGAGAGTGTGAGCTAACGCTAGTTAGAGGTGCGGGGTGGGACAATTGTAGCATTGTCTCCATCAGCTAGTCAATCCCTAATTGACCCCGCACCGTGATGGCCCGTACGTCCTACGCTCGCACTTTCCATAGGTACGTCATTTTGACGTACCTGTTGTTTATGATGTATTTTTACGTCGCCCGCTGTGTCCCGATGTGTCCCATTGCTAGGTTACAGACCGGATAAAACAGGACAAACACTGGTTTTGTCCGGTTTTATGTGACTTCGCAAATCACAAGACGGAATAGCCGTCAGTTTAGCTTGAGAGGTTGTTGCGACAACATCGTAGGAACCAACACCCCTGGAATCTTGTAGATTCAGGGCCTTTCAAACTTTACTCACGTATTAATAAGGTTACTAGACCCTCGTGCATATGTGTCTTGGATCTAGTACCCTCTTTTGATACATATTCAGCTTGGCAGTGTGCCACAGTCTGAAGCTGTCGCTACCAGCACCAGTGCGAAGTCCCCCCCCGTGTGGGGCTGTCAATCTGGTCTTGGGAGAGGCCCTGTACGACCGTAGTGTGGGCCTATGTATCATTGGGACAAACACAACGAGAACCCAGGCGGTGTAAGCGCCTCGACCAGTACCAGCAGCCGTGTACAAGTCTAAAAAGCTTACACACACTATATATATATATATATATATATATATATATATATATTCCATTTATACTATCACTTATAGTTCTTATAGTAACCTCTGTACATTGGAAAAGTTTTTTATTATATATAACAACAAAATGGCTACTTTGAACAAAAGATCTGAACTGATAAGCACATGCAGGCATAAGAACAAATTCCTTCTAAAGTATATAGTGTAATGACTTCAAGATTAATTGCTGAGTATAAACCAAATATTGCAAACTATGAACTGTGTAACATGGTATAATATATGTTGATTGTTTAATGTATACCCCATTCATAATGCATAACTTCCTGATGATTGCATACCACATGTATGTATGAAACAAATTTGTAGAAGATGTGATATGTGTTTTCAATAATAATAAAAATAGACTATATATATATATATATATATATATATATATATATATATATATATATATATATATATATATATATATATATATATATATATATATATATATATATATATATATATATATATATATATATATATATATATATATATATATATATATAGCTACAGACAGTACTGTTTCGTCCTATTAGGACTCATCAGTGCAGCTTAGAATAATGAGGTTGGGACTGGTAGCAACAAAGAGTGTAAGCTCTCGAAGCATATTTAAGCCAGACCCCTGCATACTTGCCAGAGTGCTCAAACTGCAGAGCAGTGAGCGAAGCACAAGGCATTGGCAAAGTAGCACCTCAAGAGAGTGCTCAACCAAACACGAAGTAAGGGAGCGTAATATAGCTACAGACAGTACTGTTTCGTCCTATTAGGACTCATCAGTGCAGCTCAGAGTAATGAGGTTGGGACTGGTAGCAACAAAGAGTGTAAGCTCTCGAAGCATATTTAAGCCAGACCCCTGCATACTTGCCAGAGTGCTCAAACTGCAGAGCAGTGAGCGAAGCACAAGGCATTGGCAAAGTAGCACCTCAAGAGAGTGCTCAACCGAACACGAAGTAAGGGAGCGTAATACTCAAATCTGCAGACAGTACTGTTTCGTCCTATTGGGACTCATCAGAGCAGTGCAGAGTAATGAGGTTGGGACTGGTAGCAACAAAGAGTGTAAGCTCTCAAAGCATATTTAAGCCAGACCCCTGCATACTTGCCAGAGTGCTCAAACTGCAGAGCAGTGAGCGAAGCACAAGGCATTGGCAAAGTAGCACCTCAAGAGAGTGCTCAACTGAACACAGAGTAAGGGAGCGTAATACTCAAATCGGCTGACAGTACTGTTTCGTCCTATTGGGACTCATCAGAGCAGCGCAGAGTAATGAGGTTGGGACTGGTAGCAACAAAGAGTGTAAGCTCTCGAAGCATATTTAAGCCAGACCCCTGCATACTTGCCAGGGTGCTCAAACTGCAGAGCAGTGAGCGAAGCACAAGGCATTGGCAAAGTAGCACCTTATTAGAGTGCTCAACTGAACACAGAGTAGGGGGAGCGTAATACTCAAATCGGCTGACAGTACTGTTTCGTCCTATTGGGACTCATCAGAGCAGAGCAGACTAATGAGGTTGGGACTGGTAGCAGCAAAGAGTGTAAGCTCACTATATGTTTCTCTGTCTCTCTGTATATATATATATATATCTATTATATAAATGGGGAGTGTGTGTTCGTTATATGCGCAACATCTTCAAAAGCAGATTTCCAAATACCACGAAACTTTGGCAAATCATTCTTCATAACCCAGTGGGTGCACAGAATAAGATTATCTTACCTGTACATGTCCCCCTACGAACAATTTACGAATTATTTTCAAAATAAATAGATGCCATGCCCATTACAGGGCCATGTTTGTGTAAATAAAATGTTAAACGTGCGGGTTTCCTCTGCATATACGTCATACGTAGATGCGTTACACGTAAGTAGATAAGTGGAACGTCTTTCTTTTTGCTACAAATAACGTTACCCGTGCGTTATGCATACTTTTAAACGTAGGCCTCATTCTATGGAAAACGTTGTTAAAATTAATTGTACATTATAAATTGATACTCATCCACTTAATTAAATAATTTATTTAATTAATTAATTAATAGATTATTTCAGAAATTATTTGAATCAAACTATAAGCATAAGCCGGTGTAGTTCAAGTGCCCGTCACATAGGCTCCACTTATCAAAAACGCCACGATCCACTCACAAATTACGGCAGCATACACGCAATAAAAACAATGCATGACGCCATATAAAACTTTTTTTTTTGGCTGGTAGTAGATAATCGCCATCATACGTTGAGCTAAAAGGGCATTCCAGGTTGTGGGACAGCGTATTACAGCCCTCCACACATTGGCTGCATCTATCACTTTAATATTTTACACACACATGATTGCCATATAAAACATATGTTCCACGTGGACCTGAAAAATGAGGATGAGGTAGAGAGGGTTGGGGAGAGAGAAGAGAGGGGGTGGAAGGAAGGGTAGGGATGAGTGGGACATTTTAAAACTGCTCCGCACGCGTGTTTACCATGGGTAGCAGTAGCTGGGGGGAGGGATATTAGAGGGATCAATCATTGCCATATTTAGTACATTTACTGTGTAAATGGCTGTGACGTATGATGATGGGAGGACAGTGATGGAGATGTATTTAATCTGTTACAGACCTGTATACTGACAAGAACTGGTTCGAGGGATGTAGGGCAGGAGGAAGGATGGGGAGGGAGGAGCATGTAATGTGTCTCATCTGTTTCAACCCGAGCAACGCCGGGTAAACAGCTAGTCTATTATATAAATGGGGAGTGTGTGTTCGTTATATGCGCAACATCTTCAAAAGCAGATTTCCAAATACCACGAAACTTTGGCAAATCATTCTTCATAACCCAGTGGGTGCACAGAATAAGATTATGTTGCCTGTACACGTCCCTGCTACGAACAATTTACGAATTATTTTCAAAATAAATAGATGCCATGCCCATTACAGGGCCATGTTTGTGTAAATAAAACGTTAAACGTGCGGGTTTCCTCTGCAGCGTACGTATGCTTTACGTAAGTAGATAAGCGAACGTCTTTCTTTGCTACAGCTAACGCTACCCGTGTGTTATGCGTACTTTAAACGCATACCTCATTCTATGAAAAACGTCGATATCCAACATGTACGTAGCTCTAGTGATTTCATTTACGTTAGAGTGATGGGGAGTCACAACTCACCAAAACAATTTGTGCTGGCTCAGCAAATCATCGCTGTGGTAATAATGTGCCACCACCACCCATAAAACATTACCCTGACGTTGAAACATAGACGTCGGTGAATTACGGGGTAAGGCCAGTTAGTTCTTAAATATTTTTGGAATTGAATTGGTTGACCAAGATATATCATTCAGTATTAATTGAAATAGAGGTCAACAGAATTGGAATTGAACTTTTTTAAAATAAACGGAATAGAATTGAACTTTGTAAAATGAACTGAATTTGAATTTGAATTGACCAAACAGAATTGACCCCATGCCATATATAAATAGAAAAGTATCAACTTAATTTTTGGGAATTTTGTCAAAAGTTACCTCTTTCAGTCGTGCACTTTCTTTTCTTTTCCTTTTCATACTGCACAATAAAACAAAGAATTTTATAGCAATGTTAATGTAAAATTTATTTTTGTATCATCTGTTAAATACCACATTTCACAACACAAAGTGGAATCATTTACATTTTGGGGTTGTTATATTTTATGGTTTACCACCTTTTAAATGAAACATCACAATCTTCATATATAGTGCAATAGTGTAACAAATGTTGTTAGGGTCTCCAGTGCCCGGGTTCATTGTAACATGACCGCAGTATAAACAACCCCTGTAATATAAGTTGCACTGGACTAGGTTAATATCCCAGTTACACACGCCTTGATAGGGCTTTGTTGTTCTCTTTACTATGGCCACTGATAGGATTAGGGACCAGTACTCTCTTGTACTGTGTTGGGCCTATTAGCGGCAGTTCTCTCTTAGGCAGCTGGTACAGCAGCACGTAGGGTTGGCAACCTACTCCCATGGGTAGGCCCTTTTCTACAGTCTTACCGAGGCTTGGCCAGTGGCCTTCCTCCCTCACGTCGTGGACTCTGTCTACCATGGTTGAGCTACCAGGGGCGCCCTGAACTTGGCGTGTCAGCACCGGTGCGGTCCTCTCCCGTGGAGGCCTCTCGTGAAACCGGGTGGTACCCATCAATAGCCAAAGGACTGACCGTGGTCCTGGCAGGTTGGTGCATGGTAGTCGAAGAAACACAACGAGGAGTCGTCTAGCCGAGGCGTTTTGGAGCGCAGCTGGGGGTGTGCCTGGCCGGGAGGCCGCATGCACCCCAGCTGAGTGGGTGGGTTGGCACACGTTCAGGAACTTTGTTTACAATAGTAACAATGCTTACCACAAAATCATCACCATCTACTTCTTCATCTTCATCATCATCATGTAAATCGTTGAGTGTGCTTTCTTGTCCTCAGTTCCTGTATCGCCAGGGAATTTATATTAAAACTTACAACAAAATCATTGATGATGAACAAGGTACAATAGAAATGGATGAAAATAATATTTTTACAATGAAGCGATTTGCACCAATATAAAGTCATCAACTTAATTTGTAAGTAATTTTAACTAAAGTTACCTCTTTCAGTCCTGCACTCTACTTTCCTTTTCTTTTTCATACTGCACAATAAAATAAAGAATTTTATAGCAATGTTAATGTAAAATTTACTTTTATATCATGTGGTAAACACCAAATTTAACAACACAAAAGTGGAATCATTTACAATTTTGGGGTTGTTATATTTTATGGTTTACCACCTTTTAAATGAAACGTCACATTCTTCATATTGTGCAATAGTAACAATGCTTACCACAAAATCATAAACATCTTCATCTTCTTGTTCTTCATCATCGTCATGTAAATCTTTGAGTGTGCTTTCTTGTCCTCAGTTCCTATATTGCATGGGAATTTATATTAAAACTTACAACAAAATCATTGATGATGAACAAGGTACAATAGAAAGAGATGAAAATAATATTTTACAATGAAGCTATTTGCACCAATATAAATAGAAAAGCATCAATTTAATTTGTAAGGAACTTTAACTAAAGTTACCTCTTTGAGTCCCTGCACTCTAATTTCCTTTTCTTTTCATACTGCACAATAAAATAAAGAATTTTATAGCAATTTTAATGTAAAATTAACTTTTATATAATCTCGTAAATTTTGCCTTTATACAAACACCACATTTAACAACACAACGTGGAATCATTACCATTTTGGTGTTGTTACTAAGAGGTTATTAGCCTCTTTTTTAGTGAGAGATCAGGTATTCTCTCACCAAGTGTGGGTTGTAAAAGCACGCAGTGAGCATAGTGGAAAGATTAGAGTGCCCACACGCAAGTGACATTATGTTTATGAATGAACTGTGTATACATATAGTAAAAAGTAGTTCCATCTATTTCCAGTGTTTACACTGGACTAATACCCCCATAATGTGAGTGAGTGAGTGAGTGAGTGAATGAGTGAGTGAGTGGGTGATTGAGTCTGTCATTCAACATTTCTTTTTTTCACACTACAGTCCAGTTTTTATTACAAGAGTCTCAAATTTTCTTATTTACCTTTGCTGAGGTCTCTTATGAAGTGATTAAAATTTGGCTCATACATGGATACATATTCAAGATGGCCACCAGAATGGCCGAAATATGCTCAAATAAGTACATTTCATTTTTTTCACTCTACAGTCCACAGTTTTTATTACAAAAGTCTCAAATTTTCATATCTACCTTTGCTGAGGTCTCTTATGGGAGTGATTAAAATTTGGCTCATTTATATTCAAGATGGCCACCAAAATGACCAACATGTCCCATGTAAACATTGGGCTGGTCACCTTCAGTGACGCTTCATGTAGTAAAAATATGCAAATATTTAGGCATATTAATTTACAAATATTTTTCAAATCTGTAGAGAGATCGAGTAATCTGTTCACGTTTTCATTCATAAAAATTTGTCAAAGTGGGAGAAATTTTTATGATTTACCACCTTTTTAAATGAAACATCAAGTACTGCATATAGTGCATTAGCAACAATGCTTACCACAGAATCATCATCTTCTTCATCTCCATATTCAACATCATGTTCTTCATCTTCATCTTCATCTTCAGCATCATGTACATTGTATGCTGGTGCGCTTTCTTGTTCTTCAATTCCTATGTGGCATGGGAATATGTATTAAAATATACAACAAAATAATATTGAAATTAAATTGTTCATACTTTGTCCCCATGAAACATAACCTGGACGTTATACAGATAACTATAGCAACTGTTTGATAAATTCTAATCCCTAACACCTCTAATGTGAGTGATAAGCACATTTGAGCTATGTTAAACATTGCTGTATGATATCCAGGGAGATGAGGATACAAGTGTGACAAGGATGCCAATGATCTGGTGTAGATAGATGTATAGTCGATTGAGTTTTTAAGACTATAAACCTGATGAGTTTTATAGTCTTAAGCATCGAAGCCTCAATGACTTTAAAATATAATGTGATAATGGGATAAAATAGCCATGATAATGGGAATGTGTCATCACACATTCCCATTATCAGGGCTATTTTAAAAATCAACTAAAATGAGGAAATACACTTTGTTATGATGCGTGTCCAAATGAGAACAATGACTATCCATATCAGAGTCCAATACTTTATTACATTACAACATTAGCACGACAGGTACACGTTCACAGGAATGTGGTAGACAGAACAATGGTCGCATTAAGACAACACCTTTTATGTTACATCGTAATCTCGTGGCCGGTAAGAACCGGTTATGTGTACACGGGCTTATATTGAAAATCACACAATAGGTGCTCTGAGGCTACCAACACATGCAACATCGTAACATCCCCTTCGAGCTTTTGATATACATATTAAAAGGTACATGCAATATCGATGACTAGAGTATACATCATTACACAGACATTCATCAGAGTGGTGACTGGAAACTCGTTTTTGGACATAACCATTGCTGACACTGTTACACTGTGAACACAACACTTAAGTGGGACACTTACGGTTATCCACAGGCTCAATACTGGGCTCTACTTTTGGCTTTTAACAATGTATGACACAGGATTAGTTTTACCGCAGCTGCTGCTTTGTTCAGCACACATGTCATTATTAAACAAGTGAGTATCGTCGGCTGTGACCCATTTACTGTGGCCACTAATCAGCTTTGTATAAGGGACACTAATCAATTGTAGCCTAATGCTGTCTGGGGGGCCAAATATCACTGGACCAGTGGTCTCACACACATAAAAATTTAGCTTTTGTCCATTTTGAATTAATGAATTTACACTGAAGCCTGAGTGTTCCCAGAAAATCTACTTTACTTTCGTACTGTTTACGGCCCTAAGTCTATCAGCACTAGGTGCTAGCATATTCTGAATGTCACTATCACTGTACTTTGGAAACATAAATCTCAACACACGCAGTCCGCTCCGGTGTCACACTTGACACTACAATTGACTGTCTCACTCGACTGTGATCTGCGCATTTTGAGAATGCATATCAATTGAGACAACTGTCTTGTACTGTTCCTAACAGCGTCAACTTTGCACAGTCTCACAGTACCACAGTTTTTCCCGGTGCTGGCGTCGCTCTGGTTGCTATGGCATCCTCCGTATGCCTTCGGGCCAGGATCGCGTTCGCTGCGCTGACACTTCAGTGGGCGTTGGCCGCTGGCCGCTGATCGTCTGCTGTGACGCCTTACACATCGCTGAGTTGGCGAAGTGGCCACTGAGATTGCATGCCCTGCATCGCAGCATGTAGTCGGGGGCACGACCCTCTGTCGTGTTTCCGGTTACACCTGCTACATGCATTCTTCTGTGTACGTTTGGCAAAGTTCACACTTCTGTCTGCTCCAAAGCTACCTGCATTGGGGTATGTGGCTTCATGCTGGAGACACAATTGAATGGCCTTTTCGGACTCCAGGTCGTTTCCTAGGTCTATAAGTTTTGTCCGCAAACTATTGTCTTTGACCCCTTTTATCACATTATACACGATATTCTCTTCAACAGATTCCTTCTTGTACTCGGAATCGCGTACAAGTTCACGTATACGAGCCACAAATTCTGCTAGAGTCTGCTGCTCTACACTATACAAATGTAGCCTAGCCACACATTTATTTACCGTGCCGGATAGGTGTTTTTGGAAATTTGAAAACACTACTCCTGGATCCCGTTTACTTGCATCGTCTAGCCCCCACGTATTAAAGACCTCTTGGCGTTTTCTGATAATTTTGCTTCTTCATCCATAGTACACTATCACTGTAACCTTCAGAAACGTAGTTGTTCTTTCCTGCTGCCAACATGTTATGATGCGGGTCCATATGAGAACAATGACTATCCATATAAGAGTCCAATACTTTATTACATTACAACATTAGCACGACAGGTACACATTCACAGGAATGTGTTAGACAGAACAATGGTCTCATTAAGACAACACCTTTTATGTTATGTGTCGTAATCATCGTGGCCGGTAAGAACCAGGGTCTATGTGTACACGGGCTTATATTGAATCATCGCACAATAGGTGCTCTGAGGCTACCAACCAGGGTCAGGATTAGCCACTCATCCACTTATTGACAGAGTAAATTGTTATATTTTAAACTTTTTTGGATATCCAAACTTAATATTGATATTTATAAAAAACAGTAAATTTATTACTGAATCGTGTAAAAGTCTCAGTTAAAATATTTTATGGATATCCAGTGATATTTAAATTTTTTCTCTGTTTATTTTCTGTGAAAACATTGATAGCACCCCAAACACACAAATTCTAATGTGTGCGAAAAAAATTGATAGACCCCATCCAAACACTGTGTCAAAAATAATACCCCGCCCCTGTTATGATGGTTTACATCATGGCGTCAATCAATAACACATTCGCAGAGTATAATGATGTAACATTAGAATAGAACTTGCGATGTATGTTGGTAGCCTCTATTAGGATCATGTGAACTAAGGCATTATTTGTGTACAACATGAACTGGCTATAACCAGTTCATAGGCATTATTCTACTACCAATAAAAGCTGTGTATTATTGACTGTCGCTGTATTCTGCACACCTTGCACCTAAGACTATGTAACACTACATAATTGATTACTGCACAATAAACTTCACTATTGCCAAAAATATGTTGTTGGATTCAATACACCATGCATACACAACATAACAGCCCCCCTTCAAATGCTCCTACCCCACCATGTCATAAATTCTGAATGGTCCCTTATTACTGGTATAAAAAACGAATTGTTCATTTCGGGGTTCACTGTATAACAGTTTTTTATACCAACCATAGGAAAAATGTGGCTTGTGCTGTGGTTTCCATGCAATGTTTATATTTTCAACAAAAACTGACTCAGTACTGTCTCTATTATTCACAGCATTGCATGATGATAAAACACAGATGATCTTGTTGGTACTCCATACCAGTTAACATACTTTAATAGTATGCCATGATTAATATCAACTATGTGCTTGCAAATGGTTGCTGTCAAAATAACAATTTTACTTGTTGAATGTATACAAATGTTTTATAAATCATGTGGATATCTATTTCAAAGCTTAGTTTGTGTTATGCTATTATTTTCTAAATATGAATACACCACGTGCACATGTCATGCAACCTGTTACGTCGATAATGCCGTATGAGCGCAATTTATACAAACATGCAATGGTTTTGTGCTTAAATAAAGTTCACCTTTTATTACGTCATTTCGTACATGGCTGTGGGCGATAACAACAACTATTTCCGGTGGTACATTCTCAATACA
>JAGTTF010005500.1:16350-29649 GCA_019095985.1 Streblospio benedicti | reverse complement strand
ACTGGTGCGCTGCCATTTAGAGGTATCCACGTAACCAATTTACAAAGGACGTACACAAACATCCGGAACAATGAAGTATCCGAAATATAAACCAAGCAGTATAGTTGATATGAATAGGGACTGGTAAGGTAGTGTGCATTAAAAACCTGTGAAAACCGACAATGCTGAATGCAATTCTTGTGCATAATTCGCTCGCAATGTTTATCGATCGGGCGCCTAATTATTATTGCTGTTTTGGTAGATGATGTGTTCACGTTATAGGCAGTTTTTGACAGTCCCACAATATTTATGTCATTGTATTCATTTACAATAACAATATATGTAAACTTTTACCAGATTATTAAACTAGAAGCAATCATCTATTATTCAACAATATTTGAGTTCTGATTTCATTGTGTAAGTGTACTAATTTTTAACAAATGTTTTAGTGTTCATTTCTGCTTGATCACATTGAGCGTGTCGAATATTGCTCGCGGTATGGAAAGTACTAGATAGGTGCAAACACCACAGAATGCTGGGAGCATTTGTCCTTGATTTGTTTAACAGCTGAACGTTTTGTGGTTGAGACTAATATCATAGTAGCCTATATTCTAGCATAAATATATTAATTCAACTTTATCTTACATGCACTAAACTAATGGTTAATTATTCTATCTTTGTTATTACGGCATACGTTCTGTTTTTCGTCAAACGTGGTGTTCCCATGGAGATAAAGTAATCTTCAACCCTACGTCCTGCCCATAACGTGAGCACTGCCTATAACGCATCGTCATATCTCACGGCTATCTACGCAGTATATTGTTATGTACAGGAACTGATAAGGTAGTCGATGATGCCTATAACGTGAACACAACCAATGTACTATTTTCAAATTGTTTGACACAGGTCATCGTCAGTTACATGGCTATTATATGCGCACTGCCTTAAGTCCATGCTTATATAATCAAGCCGTGATTCTAGTGGCCGTTATCTTGAGGGATATTCAAAATAGACTGCTAGCAAGTGCGTTCTTTTCGTTCTCACTAAAACGGAAGTAAGATTCAAACAGCGCCCAGTGAAATCTGTATTGATTTTCTTCTAAAGAACGGCCAGGTCGGCGCTGATTGGTTACAAGAATTGGGTGTACTTTGAAGATTATAAAGCCCCTCATATCACGGTTATATACTGCGTATATAGACGTGAGAAATGACGATGGACACAGGTAGACACTAAAAACCGTCTTAAAACTCCTGCTAGGTTGTCCCGTGGAATGCACTCTGGATCATTTCAACCTATGAATGCAAGATGTAATGTCAGAAAGAACCCATTTTTTTTTCTGCAGAAAATCAGAGATTGGAATGAACTACCACAATCTACTACATCTGCGATTAGTTTTAGAGAGTTTTAAACACCTTGTTTGCTCTATGTAGACAATAATTATAGTCAATTTTGTGTGTGTACATATGTGTGTGTAAATTCATTATAAGCTTGTGGCATGCGCACTACTTCACTTGGCACATTCCATCAACTTGTTGATGTTGGCCAGTAAGCGGTAGATGTAGATGAACATCCAAATCTAGATTCATTCATTCATATGATATGCAACAGTCACAAACATGTGGACTATGTAAGGTGAAAATAAGCCACTTTGACCTAGCTATAAATAGAAGGCAGTTACCGATTATAGTTCTGAGAAGAAATGGGTTTAACATTAACCAATTATACATACCATTTTTTGTCCCCTGGTCTCCATTTTCTGCATTTTCAGCAATGCAACATGAATACTTGACATTTTGTAGTATCAATGAACGTTAGACGTATGTAACACTAGGTTACATAGATCTAGTAGTAGAATGACTGCAGACGTAAAACGTATGATAGTTACTGCCTAAATCCCGCCTACTTAGTGACATAGGATATGGGAATTAATAGAAAATTGTGGTAACAATTAATTCATAAAAATGTATATTTTGCTTCCTTAAATATATATTTTTTTAAAATTCTAATGAATGTCATGCCAATGTATGCATAGATATTTATAATAAATTTACTGTAATATATAGCATATTTTAAAAGTTATTTACTGCTAAATTTAGGATGAGTTATGAGGAATATGTTCATGTTGGACGATTGGTTTTTAGCAAATATATTAACTATAAATAAATTGAAGAATAATGTAACATAACAAATTCAAAAGAAAATTACCTAATACTTGCGTAATGTAACTTAATTTTAAAATAGTTTGATAATTGTTGATTTAAATGGCGAAACTCTTAGCTCATCCCTAAAAATGGGATGAGTTAAGAGAGAGGATGAGTAAAAGCAATCCTCAAGCAAAAAAAGATGACTTAAGAGGAATTTATAAATATATATATATATATATATATATATATATATATATATATATATATATATATTCCACTTATACTATCACTTATAGTTCTTATAGTGCTCAACAAAATATATATTTTGGAGCATTAATATAGTCTATTTTTATTATTATTGAAAACACATATCACATCTTCTACAAATTTGTTTCATACATACATGTGGTATGCAATCATCAGGAAGTTATGCATTATGAATGGGGTATACATTAATCAATCAACATATATTATACCATGTTACACAGTTTATAGTTTGCAATATTTGGTTTATACTGCAAATTTTTGTGTCTATTGTCGCTATAGACTCCTAAACCGCACAGCCAATCACTGTGAAACTTGGGCAAATCGTTGTGTGTATTCCAGGCAAGGTTTTTGGCTACTTTAAATGTGCATCAGGTTTTTGGCTACTTTAAATGTGCATCAGGTGCTCCACCCCTCTATAATTTGCATTTTATTCACATACCTCCAGAAGAGCTTGTACTGTGTACTTACACTGTATTACGTCACAATTTACGTTATACGTAGACCTAGAACGCACACTGTAATACGTCAAGAACTTACACTGAAACAATATTTACGTTATACGTAGACGTATAAGAACAGTACTTTTATTAAAACAGTACTACAGACGGATGGCAAAATGTTATATTATACAGATAGTGTGAGTCTACTTTTCACTATAGATCTATTTCATATTGATTTTAACAGCTACAATGTCCTTAGTAAAATCAATGGCACTAAAAACGTCGTATATTCTTGGATAGTTTTACCTTCATTATCTAATTATGGGGTAAATGGGTAAAATTATCAAAATCCCACCTTTTATTTGCAGTTCAAATGAGTACCCAGTATGCCTCAAAAATGCACCTCTACCTCGGTCAATCGTCTAGATCAAAAACGTTACAAAAAAGACAACGGCTTTTCAAATGGCTGAACAGCGTGATTCTAGATTACAAACACTTAGATTAGCAATGCTGAATATTGTGCAGCCGAAAACACCGAGCAGTGAGAATCCAGGTTGAATGCAAAAAAGCACGTACTTATAAAAAATAAGGTCTATGAAACCATAGACCAGCAGCGAGACAAAGGCAGGTTCGAAAAAACTATGTTCATATTCAATTCTGACCGCCAAGTATTGTGAAATGACCCTAGATGCATTCAACTACGATCTCGCCTGAGATTACAGTGGTCATAGGTGTGTGGTAATTGGAAAAAATGGAAAAAAAATGCAACTTTGCAGTGCATTGAAATTCAAGAAATGCAACTCAGGAATGTGCTGTGCAGGTGGAATGCCAAGGTAGCTTTTAATAATGTTTTTAGATATTTATTGGGCATTAAAGAGAGAGATGTAGTATTTCGCAATTGTTTTTAAATAATAATGTTGACTCTTTTTATGTCTTGTTGAGAAAAATCCATTTTTAACCTGTATAGGAGATTGAAGGAATGTGATAATGTTCTAGTCAGTTGTGTTTTAAATTCTTTCTATTTTTACTTCCAATCTCCGTTGTTTTTACATTGGAAGAGACAATTATATAATACATTTTGATATTTTTAATATAATTTGGTATAATTTTGTATGAAATGTATATATGTATATAATTTTTCCTTGTTAATATGGATTTAACATCCGAAATAAAATTATCCTTATCCTTATCCTTATCCTTATTGACTGTTGCTGTATTCTGCACCTTGCACCTAAGACTATGTAACGCTACATAATTGATTACTGCACAATAAACTTCACTATTGTAAATACGTTGTTGGATTCTATACACCACGCATACACAACATAACAGCCCCCTTCAAATGCTCATACCCCACCATGTCATAGATTCTGAATGGTCCCTTATTACTGGTACAAAAAAGAATTGTTCATTCATGGGTTCACTGTATAACAGTTTTATACCAACCATAGGAAAATGTGGCTTGTGCTGTGGTTTCCATGCAATGTTTATATTTTCAACAAAAACTGACTCAGTACTGTCTCTATTATTCACAGCATTGCATGATAAAAACACAGATGATCTTGTTGGTACTCCATACCAGTTAACATACTTTAATAGTATGCCATGATTAATATCAACTATGTGCTTGCAAATGGTTGCTGTCAAAATAACAATTTTACTTGTTGAATGTATACAAATGTTTTTATAAATCATGTGGATATCTATTTCAAAGCTTGGTTTGTGTTATACTATTATTTCTAAATATGAATACACCACGTGCACATGTCATGCAACCTGTTACGTCGATGTACGTGTATGACGCTTATGCTGGTGCGCTGCCGTTTAGGGTAGAAGCGTAACCAATTTACAAAAAGGACGTACACAAACATCCGGAACAATGAAGTATCCGGAAATATAAACCAAGCAGTATAGTTGATATGAATAGGGACTGGTAAGGTAGTGTGCATTAAAAACCGTGAAAACCGACAATGCTGAATGCAATTCTTGTGCATAATTCGCTCGCGTGTTTATCGATCCGGGAAGCGCCTAATTATTATTGCTGTTTTTGGTAGATGATGTGTTCACGTTATAGGCAGTTTTTGACAGTCCCACAATATTTATGTCATTGTATTCATTTACAATAACAATATATGTAAACTTTACCAGATTATTAAACTAGAAGCAATCATCTATTATTCAACAATATTTGAGTTCTGATTTCGTTGTGTAAGTGTACTAATTTTTAACAAATGTTTTAGTGTTCATTTCTGCTTGATCACATTGAACGTGTCGAATATTTATTCGCGGTATAGACAGTACTAGATAGGTGCAAACACCACAGAATGCTGGGAACATTTGTCCCTGATTTGTTTCACAGCTGAACGTTTTGTGGTTTAGACTAATATCATAGTAGCCTATATTCTAGCATAAATATATTAATTCAACTTTATCTTACATGCACTAAACTAATGGTTAATTGTTCTATCTTTTGTTATTACGGCATACGTATTGTTTTTACGTCAAACATGAGCGTTCCCATGGAGATAAAGTAATCTTCAACCCTACGTCCTGCCCTTAACGTGAGCACTGCCTATAACGCATCGTCATGTCTCACGGCTATCTGCGCAGTATATTGTTATGTACAGGAACTGACAAAGGTAGTGAAAACCGATGATGCCTATATAACGTGAACACAACCAATGTACTGTTTTTTCAAATTATTTGACACAGGTCATCGTCAGTTACACCATTTTATATGCGCACTGCCTTAAGTCAATGCTTATATAATCAAGCCGTGATTCTAGTGGACCGTTATCTTGAGGATATTCAAAATAGACTGCTAGCTGCGTTCTTTACATTTTAAAACGGACGCATCAAACAGCGCCCAGTGAAATCTGTATTGATTTTCTTCTAAAACAACGGCCCAGGCTGATTGGTTATAAGAATCGGGTGTACTTTGAAGATTATAAAGCCACTCATATCACGGTTATATACTGCGTATATAGACGTGAGAAATGACGATGGACACAGGTAGACACTAAAAACCGTCTTAAAACTCCTGCTAGGTTGTCCTGTGGAATGCACTCTGGATCATTTCAACCTATGAATGCAAGATGTAATGTGAGAAAGAACTCATTTTTTCTGCAGAAAATCAGAGATTGGAATGAACTACCACAATCTACTACATCTGTGAATAGTTTAGAGAGTTTCAAACACCTTGTTCGCTCTATGTAGACAATAATTATAGTCAATTTTGTGTGTGTACATATGTGTGTGTAAATTCATTATAAGCTTGTGGCATGCGCACTACTTCACTTGGCACATTCCATCAACCTATTGATGTTGGTCCAGTAAGCGGTAGATGTAGATGAACATCTAGATCTAGATTCATTCATTCATATGATATGCAACAGTCACAAACATGTGGACTATGTAAGGTGAAAATAAGCCACTAAGACCTAGCTATAAATAGAAGGCAGTTACCGATTATAGTTCTGAGAAGAAATGGGTTTAACATTAACCAATTATACATACCATTTTTTGTCCCCTGGTCTCCATTTTCTGCATTTTCAGCAATGCAACATGAATACTTGACATTTTGTAGTATCAATGAACGTTAGACTAGGTTACATAGATCTAGTAGTAGAATGACTGCAGACGTAAAACGTATGATAGTTACTGCCTAAATTCCGCCTACTTAGTGACATATAGGATATGGGAATTAATAGCAAATTGTGGTAACAATTAATTCATAAACATGTATATTTTGCTTCCTTAAATATATTTTTTTTAAATTCTAATGAATGTCATGCCAATGTATGCATAGATATGTATAATAAATTTACTGTAATATATAGCATATTTTAAAAGTTATTTACTGCTAAATTTAGGATGAGTTATGAGGAATATGTTCATGTTGGACGATTGGTTTTTAGTAAATATATTAATTATAAATAAATTGAAGAATAATGTAACATAACAAATTTAAAGAAAATTACCTAATACTTGCGTAATGTAACTTAATTTTAAAAATAGTTTGATAATTGTTGATTTAAATGGCGAAACTCTTAGCTCATCCCTAAAATGGGATGAGTTAAGAGACGGGATGAGGTAAGAGCAATCCTCAAGCAAAAAAAGATGACTTAAGAGGAATTTATATATATATATATATATATATATATATATATATATATATATATATATATATATATATATATATATATATATATATATGTAAAGGAAGAAGCCATTTTTCACATGCGTCACCAACGGCAGAGCAGGTCTAGGAACCCGGTTCACTCCGTCTGTCCGTCTGTCCGTCCGTAGTAAAAAATAAATAAAAATAATAATTTACCTTTCTCACAGGGCACTAAGGCTTTATTGATGAGAATAGTCACATACATGTGAAACTTGTTGCGGATATGGGGAATCAGGCAGCCACAGTGCAGCGCCAACCCGTTTGTGTCACCACTGTCTTGCATTGCTACTAAACAGTGGCGACACGTTGTGTGGAATCGGCAACTTAATGGCTAGACGTTTGACGTTCTTGTTTTGGCAACAGCGAGTCTGCCGTGTGTGGGCCCGCGAACTCATGATGCAAGCAAATCCTGTTTGCAAGTCGCACGCTCTAACCATTAGGCCACCGAGACCACAAAAATAAAAAAATATACAGGCGCAGCAGAGCCTGCCAGAGACGGTTCCTTATTAGGGGACTCGACTCCCATATGCATGTTACGATTTTCCGCCGCCATCTTTTTTAAGCCAAACAATTGATTTTTATCACTTTGTCATTGATTAATTTATTTTTGGAGTCTCCAGAAGAGGGACCATCTCTCAAATTAGTTAACATCATCAAATCCATTTCTTATTTTCGTTTTCATTTTGAAATAATATACCTGACAAGGTGCCAATTAAGCTAACTAACCAAGTTTATTTTATCTACCAATTACATAAGCAGCCCGTGTTTACGCTCGACGTAAGAGTTTAGTCCTAAAAAATGATAGAGGTGGTCGTGTTTTTGCATGTAAACAATGTTACTAAATTGCCATGCTACTTTGTTACTTGTACCAGTATAATTAAATATTGCAACATTTCTATATCAAGGTTAAAGGTACAACATGGTATAAAAAATCTGTTACAATTCAATGAAAAAAATCGGCCTAGATCTGTCGTCCGTGAATGTATTAGATCTAAAAAAAGTAGATCTAGTCTAATAGCAAGTACTGTCAAATTTCAGTATCCAGACTAAGTATCAGCAATGTCAGAGTTTGTGTATGTTTATGTTTAATTCGTTCATGACATGGGATATTATAGAGTTGGCAGTTCGCATTTCATTCGAGTGTTAATGCAAGAGACAGATTATATATACCAACGACACATGTACAATAATGTTGCAGTAGTTTGCTGAAAATCAAGAACAAATGGAAATATTCACCCTGTTCACTGCACACGAATGGGCTTCACAAGTATTGCACCACATGATAGGATTATGGCCTAGATCTATATAGAGAAGGGATATTTTCTTCAGACTTTTTTTTTGACAGATACGTGCATTATAATTTGGATGAGTGTTGTGCTTGTTACATGCTAACATGGATTCACTGGATGCCAATAAAGTGGATATATGTGTATTCTTAAAATGAGAATTTAAAGTGAAAAGATAACTTTCTGTGAAAAATAAATAGTGTTTGCATCAGGATTAATTTTGAATTGTTAGTACTTAGTACAGGGTATTGAATTCATTAATCTCTTGCCAGTTGTACAGTGCAACTTGTAGTTTGGTGAAAAATCATATATGCTGCAATTGAATTTGTAAAAATTTAATTTATAAAAAGAACCTTACAGCTATGCATACTTTCAAATTAAGTAAAAGAGAGGACAATAAAAAGAGAAACAAAACACGAAAAGAAATGCGGCGTATTGAGAAGGGATCATGAAAAGGTTGAACTGCTGTTTACCAAGGAAATTCAAAATTTATAATAATAGATCCAGAAAGATTTAGACCAAAGATTTGAGGACTTTAACAAAAGTATTCAGACCCAGATTGATAGCATAGGTGAGGATGTGGCCAATTTAAAAAGGCAGACTCGCGGAAATAGAAGCAAGCGTCTCGTCCCAGAATCTCTCTCCGTTTGATACAGACAGTCAACGATCGTAGCATTGTAAAAAGTGCCAGGACCTTATCAGAGACAGAATAGGGAGTGAAGTCAAGGGAAGCATGCAAAAACGACCCCTTTTAATGAAAATATACCTGGAACAGTTATTAAAATTGAATTTGAGAGCATAGATGACAAGATCAATATTCTAAAGAAAAACAAAAAACTGGCCAACTCTGCATTTAAACACTTTTTGATCAGTTCAAGCGCAACGCACGCTGAATGCAGCAAAAACCAGTTTTGCGTGTCGCGACATTGTACACCCCTTAATTAAGATGCTTGATGTGGAACATTAGTAGTTCAAATGCCCATTGAGGGTGGCCATTCTAACATTAAATTGAAACCTGATATAAACAGAGATTGGTAGAGGTAAATAGGATCCTGCACACCACTTTGAATAATCTGAGTGGAATCTCACCCAAAATCAGCCTATTGTGCTAGCACCAATTTTATTCCACTGCTTAAGATTAAAAACTTTTTCCTTAAACACTTATTCTAAAAATTATATTAGATATGATTTAAAGTAATATCCTGCACCTACGCAAAGTTTCCGGTTTCTTTAAATTTGCAAATATAGACATTTTGAGCAGGCAAAGCCCAATTTAAAAAACGTCAGGCAAATTTGCATGGCTGGGACTGCCACTGACTTAAACCAGTGAACGAAAGCATAACTTCTATTGTTCAATAATATCCAAATGCACAGGAGATTATTTAATGCCTGAGCAGTCATTGGATGTGATATCTGGACCTAATATAGGTATTAGTTAAATGTTTCTAAAAGCATATAAACACAGCTGTTCCAATCATAGCCCATTTGCCTCTTAACAATATGGCTACACAGTTAAAAGCCAGATATGTTCAATTTTTCTATATAAGTGTGACTGTTGGCACATCTTTACAAGCTATGAAGATGCACAAAAATTCTCATGTGGGTGTGGCATTTTAGCATGGATGATTTCTAATAATTTACAAAACAATTGTCTGAAGGAAAAAAATGTTACAAGCCAAAAATTAGTGGAATAAAGTTGTTGTCCGCACAAAAGACATCACACATGCTTTTAATTTTTTAAAACGATTAAAATGATATGTTATCTTAAGTAGCACTATTCAGTGTGTCATACATGTACATGATTTTCATTAAAGAGAACAGTAATTTGAAAGATTAGGTCATATAAAGTGGCAGAATTGATATAAGCAATTAGGCATTCACTGATTTGCCAACGTGCTGTAATACTTATAATTTTGTTTTGCTTTTTAGCATGAACTAGTCCATCAAATAAGTAGCATTGTATGTTGATTTTTGAATATTTCTTATAATATTATGATTTTTATGGACTTACCATATTTTACCAACAAGTAGAAAAGACCATACATTTTGTAATAAAAATACCCCAAATGTTTTTTGATTAATTATTTTGTTCTACCATATAAATACACATGTATACAATTCCCCATAATAACATTGAGAAATAATTAAAAAATTTGGTCATAATGTCCTCCTGCCTATGATGCTGCTATCAACTAAAGAGAGGTGGTCTTCTTATATTTTAAGCACTAAATGTGCTTCCTGAATGACTGTCCTGTTGAACACGCGAACATTATGTATAAATTCTAATTTCAAAATAATAGCAGTGAGTAGCTAACATATGCATTTATCTATCTCTGGTAGTCATGTCTCTTTGAACTTAGAAATTTTGTGCTTCTTATTAGCAGGGATATTATATTCTACAATTTTATAGCAGTTATGCCTCTTTAGTCAGACTTTTGAACTGAGGAATTGTTTGCCTCCTATACTAATAGCTTGTCTCTGCTACTCCTCTTGTACTACTCAATATAGAGCAATGAAACTGGGTCTATAACAAGAACTTCATATGTAGATGTGCATATTCATAGGAATTCCTATTATGCGACACAGGTCCAGACATCGTTAGGTCTTGCTTGTTGCGTCACAAAAGGCTTTTTAACCACAAGACGACATACACACTTCAAACTATGTATGTAAAATCAGGACAACTTGGCGGTCGTTATAATATCACATTTCAAAACCAAACAAATTGGTTTTAATGATAAAACCAAGAAAAATGATTTTTTAGAAAGGTTGCTTACGGGGCCATGTTTGTTAAAGATAAATATCGTTACACGTTTGTATATGGCAAACGTGCGATGCACGTCACACATTACAGTCATACAAAGAGGCAGCTGAGGAGGATGGTGATGGGGATGGAGGTGCATTTTATCTGCTCCATACCTGTTTTGACGAGGGGTGTTGGCAGAAATTGTGTGTGTGTGTACATATGGCGGGGGGAGGGGGGCGGACATGGCCGGTGTCCATGGGGGTAGGGGTATGGCTGGTGGTGAGGCAGGGGGAGGAGCATTTATCTGTTCCAGATCTCATCAATTTCAACCCGAGCAGCAGCAGAAAGGGGGTGATTGAGATGCACATTTAATGGTCTGCACATGTTTATCAGGCATAGGAGTAGCTGGAGGGAGGATATTAGACTGATCAAGCATTGCCACATACATGTAGTGTGTGTATAGCTGTCACATATTACTGTGGGAGGAAGGTGATGGAGGTGTATTTAATCTTTCCGGACCTTTATAGTGACGGGAGTTGGTGTGAGGGATGTGGTACAGGGGAAAGAATGGGGAGGGAGGAGCATTTAATATGTTTTTGATCTCATCTGTTTCAACCAGAGCAGCAGCAGGAAGGGGGACCTGTTTATAAGTGGATGGGGTAGAGAGGGTTTGTTAGAGAAGAGGGGGGTGGTTGGAAGGAAGGGTAGGGATGAATGGGACATTTAATCTGCTCCACACGTGTTTACCATAGGTAGCATAAGCTGGGGAGGGATATTAGAGGATCAATCATTGCCATATGTAGTACATTTAGTGTGTAAAATGGTTTAGACATATGACGATGGGAACATGGTGATGGAGGTTTATTTAATCTGTCACAGACCTGTATACCACGAGAACTGGTTCGAGGGATGTGGGACAGGAAGAAGTATGTGGAGGGAGGGAGCATTTCATGTGTTCCGTATCTCATCTGTTTCAACCCGAGCAATGCCGGGTAAACAACTATGTCAAACGTACGTTGCACGTCACACGCACAGTTGGCGTCAAACGTACGTTGCACGTCACACGTACAGTCATACACCGAGGGAGCTGGGAAGGTGCATGGGTGATAATGGACTGGTGATGGAGGTGCATTTTATCTGCTCCGGACCTGTTTTGAGGAGGGGTGTTGGAAGAAAGTGTGTGTGTGTGTCCATATGGCGGGGGGTGGGTGGGGGCGGTTATGGCTGGTGTCCATGGGGTGGTGGTATAACTGGTGGTGAGGCAGGGAGGAAAAAAACTGTTCAAGATCTCATCAATTTCAACCCCGAGCAGCAGCAGAAAGGAGGTGATTGAGATGCACATGTAATGGTCTGCACGTGTTTACCAGGGGTAGGAGTAGCTGGAGGGAGGGATATTAGAGGGTCAAGCATTGCCACATACATGTAGTGTATGTATGGCTGTCATATATGAGTGTGAGAGGAAGGTGATTGAGGTGTATTTAATCTTTCACAGACCTGTATGGTGACGGGAGCTGGTGTGAGGGATGTGGGACAGGGGGAAAGAAAGTGAAGGGAGGAGCATTTGTATGCTTTGATCTCATCCGTTTCAACCAGAGCAGCAGCAGGAAGGGGTGCATTAATTATGGACCTGTTTAGATGGGGATGGGGTAGAGAGGGTTGGGGGAGGGAAGAGGGTGATGGCGGTAGAAGGGTAGGGATGAGTGGGAATTTAATCTGCTCCGCACCTGTCGTTGAGGGTATTAGAGGGATCAATCATTGGCATATTATTTAGTATATTTAGTGCGTAAAATGGATGTGACTTATGACGATGGGAGAAGGGTGATGGAGGTGTATTTAATGTAGATGTGAGACAGGAAGGGATGGGGTGGGAGGTGCATTTAATGTTCCAGATCTCATCTGTTTCAACCCGAGGAACACTGGGTAAACAGTTAGTATATATATATATATATATATATATATATATATATGCATATATATATATATGGTTAGCAAGCATATATATATATATATATATATATATATATATATATATATTTTACATATTTCACCCTGCTACTTTGCTATACTTTGATTTCTATCTTGATTTTATCTTAAGTTTGCTCTAAACAATTCAATTAAAGAGTGCATTGTATTTACACCTTTTATAAGCGAGTATATAAACAAACAATAGAAAGTATATCAATATTGTAAAATATTAAGAATAAGTTTGTGTGATAAAAATTCAGCGATAAATATAGGGCACCAAGCCCACCCCCGC
>JAGTTF010005500.1:0-16250 GCA_019095985.1 Streblospio benedicti | reverse complement strand
GTGTTGCTGAAATATTGAGATATATATTTGTAAATTATGATAGCTGTTGCTATGAAGAAAGTAATGTATTATATGAATTAACACAGCTAATGAATTTGTTCAACAAAATTCATATAATTATCTAGAAAGGCTTGCCTCAAATTTGGAGGGATCTTGTCAATTGCATGATATTTATTGTAACTTACTTTGACTGCTTCAATAAAGAACTCAATATCTTCTTTCTCTATGGCGTCCTCAATGTCATGCGTCGAGATTTTTGAAATACCTGAATTTTGAAAAGTCAAAATCAAAATGCGAGGAAGGTCTCCATTACAATAATGGTGTTAATCAAAACTTAAAACAAATGGGACTTTTAAATTAAACATGTATAGATTTAAACAAGGGGGAGCTGAGCGGGCTGCAGCCAGGGGCCCCCAGCATATAGGGGCCCCCAGATTTTGGCAAAATGTTTACGTGCGCAATTTTTTTGCGAAAGCCTCTAATCAAAAGGGACTGTAATAAAAGTTATTATGGGGCCCTGCTTTAGTCAACATTTTTTCTTGTACTTCTTTTATGCGAAAGCACCAAAACAGAAGCCCCAAATATATATATTTTTTAGCGGCCCCATAAAATGTCGTGATTCTCAATAAAATGTCGCGTCATCGGTCAAAGGGCCCCATGTTGACTCACAGCCCAGGGTCCCATTAAACCTTAATCGAGCACTGTATACCTGTTACTTAAGACCTTTTACTCCATGCTTCAAATTTGACAATAACTATACTTCATGCTAATCGGCAAGTCGCCAAAACAATACAGAACCTCCTTTGTATTAAATTTGGGTGCAAACTGATGAAGATATTACAAAAACCTAAAATACCTAGACTTCAAAAAGTGCAAAACAAAGGCAACTGCATCAATGGCTTTGATATGATAAAATTATAGAGAAAGAGTGGTACTAGGTCGGTAAAACATACATTAAGCAAAAGTAACTATCATCATTTATCTATAATACTTGTTAATCATATTGGGCAAAATACTATCTTAAACTATACTATATATTCATTTTGAGAAAAATCCTTTATACTTGCTTTTTTATAAGCCAAATATTTTCTCCTTCTTGATCCAGAAGGCTTCGTCAGGGCCAATGTTCAGTGAATGTCTGACAGTATCAACACAGCTGCAGACGTCACTGTCATAAAACAGCTTCAGAAGACTGTCATAGCTGTGATAGCATATACACACCTTCATCATGATTCATAGCGTTCTTTGTGCTGCGTATCGATTCTCTGATTTGTCTATCTTTTACACTAGATTCCTTTCCATCAACAACAATCTTTCTATTATCCCAATCTGGGGTATGGGTGTTTTAGACCATGTGATCAGTTATCGCGGACTTGTATAGTTCACCAGCGGAGGAGAGACATGAAGCTCTGGTTCGAACACTTCTGCTGTGCTCATCTACATCCTTCTTGTGTTCTGCGAGGCGAACACCAAACTTCCTCCTTGTCTCATCTATATAGGCACTGTCAAAACTTTTACAACCTATCTTGTAAATAGAACCACAAATGTCCTTTTGTTCAATCTTGTCCTTAGGATGCACTAAGATGTTTCAAAGTGTCCTGCAAGGCTTATAAGCTGTGCTGTATGTTATGTACTCTCATGGCTCTTGACATTCTTTCTGAAAGTCCCTTGATGTAAAGAAGTGTCTGCAGCTGTGTTGATACTGTCAGACATTCACTGAACATTGGCCCGTGATGAAGCCTTCTTTGAATGCAAACAAAGCCTGCTTCATTTATCTCTTAATTATCTTACACGTATCCAGGAGGCAAATGTCTAGGTAAACAGTCACAGACAAAGAGTTAAATAAAAACCCATTTCTTAACTGCACCGGTTAACTGTAACGACCATGACCTTTTTGAGGTCACGTGGCGGGATACAAGCAGTTAAAATGGCGACTGCTTAACTGGGGGAAAGTCGTTTATCGAGTAGTTTAGACCAATTATGCACCCAAATTGATAGTCATTAGTGTTCAGTAAAGCAGGTGGTTAGTTAAATAGAGGGTCAATACAATGGAATTGTTCATGGGGGGATTTCAAAAGGTCGTATGGCAGGAGTCGCTAAATAGAGGGTGGTCGCTAAGACAGGTTTGACTGTAGTTCATTTCTTATATTTAGTGTGGCTAGGTGTGGTTTGCATATTATTAGATATTTTTCCATCAAGCACAGGTTGCATGATTTTGTGGAGGTTGTGTATGGTCTTCCTTTGGTCCTTCAGAGACCAAATATATTGGCTTATGTTATGCTGGGATTACTAATATATGTTAGGATTTTGACTAATATAACTGTTAGGATTACTAATATATTTGGTCTCTGAAGGACCACAACATCCCTTACACTTTGAAGTGGAAAATATTGGCAAAAGGAAGACCATACACAACCTCCACAAAATCATGCAACCTGTGCTTGATGGAAAAATATCTAATAATATGCAAACCACACCTAGCCACACTAAATATAAGAAATGAACTATCAAGTGAATGCAGACATAAGAAGAAACACCTCCTTTGCAATTTCCAGCCAACACATTCCTAACGATACATTAATATTACAATACTAAATCTAATACAATAAATATTTTCTCTCTTTCTATAATTATCGTAGAACATTATATAAGCTTGCCATTTAGTAATTCCAACAAAAAGTATTTCTTAGTTGCACTGTAATATTAGGTTTACGTAAACTACTCTATATATTAATCAATAATTTTCTGGTACTGCATATTTGTCACCAAGTTCCTGGAATTCTGTAACTGCCATTTTGTTCTGAAGATTGCTGATGCCTGCATCAGTATGAAACTTAAAGTAAACAAAATGAAAACAAATTAAATTGACTTGTTATTTATCATATATCATGACCGCAGAGTATAAAATAACCCCCTATAATATAAGTTGCACTGGACTAGGTTAATATCCCAGTTACACACGCCTTGATAGGGATTTGTTGTTCTCTTTACTATGGCCACTGTTAGGATTAGGGACCAGTACTCTCTTGTACTGGGTTGAGCCGATTAGCGGCAGTTCTCTCTTAGACGCTGGTACAGCAGCACGTAGGGTTGGCAACCTACTCCCGTGGAGTAGGCCCTTTTCTACAGTCTTACCGAGGCTTGGCCGGTGGCCTTCCTCCCTCACGTCGTGGACTCGGTCTACCGTGGTTGAGCGACGGGGACGCCCTGAGCTCGGCGTGTCAGCACCGGTGCGAAGTCCTCCCCGCGTGGAGGCCTCCTCTCGTGAAACCCGGCAGTACCCATCAATAGCCCAAGGACCGACCGGTGGTCCCGGCAGGTTGGTGCACAGTAGTCGAGGAAACACAACGAGGAGTAGTCTAGCTGAGGAACGTTTGCAGCGCAGCTGGGGGTGTGCCTGGCCGGGAGGCCGCATGCACCCCAGGTGAGTGTCACTGCTACGGCGGGTTGGCACACGTACACAGGAACTTTGTTTACAGATTTGGTGCCGTGACCAGGATCTCACGTGAGTACGCGCTAGAGAGGGACGCTTGTCCCCCTCGCTTGTCGCAATACCCGGAGATCCTACGATGGCCGAGACTCCGGATCACCCGTTCTTCCCCGAGGAGGGGGAGAACTTTTTGTCAGCAGCCCAGCGGATCGTTAGCAGAGTGGTCTACGGGACCACGCGAGAGATGGAATCGTTGGTCGAGAGTTCGCGACGAGTAGGACTGGAGCTCGCACACGAAGGAACCCCATACCGCGACGGGGATGTGCGCGACAAGGAGCGTTACGTCAAGAGCGGACCGCGCGGCGCGACGGAGTCAATCATGACATACGGACGCGATGAGTACCGCGAGGAAGGCACTGAGGAACAGCGACGAGCCGAGGGAGCGGACTCGCATGACGACACGGAGCAGCTCCCTCGTGACTCTAGAACTGGTCGGGATGACTGGTGGGGTGCGACAGAGGGCCCAGCCCCTGCCACCTTTGCCACAATTCTCATCAAACGGAGCCGCAGAGGAGGAAAACACTGCTGCGGGGGGCGACGCACCGCTAGGCGCGATTGATCAGCCGCAAACCTAAGTGTCAGTAACGCGACACACCAGTGAGATGACGCGGGACGACGATCTAGTTGATGCGGGGAACCGTGATCAGCGACAGTCGTCATCGGAGGAACGGGAATCGAGCGACGAGGATGTGGACCAACAGAGGGACGACGCGACCGGGAGAGGCGACGAGGGTCGCCATCCTCTGCCAGCGCGCTCCGAGCAGGGCGATGAGCAGGTAGAAAGGGACGCGAATGTTCCACTCATAGGTGCGACGGGACTGCAGGATGGATTGACAGCAGTAGGGGGAGAGAATGGGTTCACCCTTCCCCCCGCGGTGAAAACGGAGGATCGGAGGAAATCGAACCGGGTCCACGACGGAATGAGGAAAAGTGGTCATGACTCGAGTGGGAAGACCGGACAGAGGAGCTTCGTATCGCCAGAGGAATCGGATCGGTGGTTCTCCCTCTGTCATTGGGACGCCCAGGATGATATCCTGGGTGGGCCAACGGAGAGGGTCTATTACCTCGGAGCAATCTGCGGAATGGATCCAGGAGACCGCCCTGAGTTGAGGGTAGACTGGTGCGCGCCAGCCAAGAAACCAGCGTACCTTCTGCGTTTGGACACTGCAGAGAGAGTTTTGATTGATCTCCTGATGCTGAATAGGCCGAGCGTAGAGAGAGGGCTTGAAACGCGAGGAATCTCGCATGCTATCGCCGTGCGACGGGAGTGGGCCGGGATTTTGAAGGGCCTCCTGGTGGAGACCCAACCCGGTCAACATGCGGAGTTGTGGCGGCGAACAAGCAGGGTACTGGACGACTGGCAGCGCAAGAAGATCCCAGGATACGATGCGGGTGAAGCTTCGCTGGACGATCTAGCATCGGAAAGCGAGTCGGAGCTGTGTCGGCGCGACCAACGGATCAAGAAGGCACAGCCGAAGAAGGGGAAGCGCAAGGACGATTTAGCATCGTCGCGCCCTCCTAGCAAAGGGGCAGTCGGTCCCCCAAAACCCGACCCACCAAGTAAACCCAAGATTAAGGACGAACGGCGAGATCCCAGCCCCGATCCTTTGGCCTCCTTGAGGGCGGCCGTAGCGAAGGCGGAGGCGAGGGACAAGGAAGAGAGACAATTGAGGGCGCGGCTGCGCGCGTTGAATCAGCGAGAGTACAGCCCTGTCCCTCAGGAACCAGTGCATGCGAAGAGCGCGGAAGCTCCTTACAAAGACCATGGGAACATCGGACAGTGCGACCGACAGGGGAGTCTCCTCCATAAGACAGCGACGTTGGATCCGTATTTAACGCGGTATTACAATTCCCCATTCGTGGGCGCCGCGGAACAGCACAAAGAAGCGCGACAAGCCCGTGGGAAACGGGGCGACGAGAAACGAAAGTCGCGACGGTCCAGAAGGCGGAGCAGTACGGAGGATGAATCGGATAGTGGTGACAGTGAAAAGGAGCCCACCATCCCCACGTCGGTGCGGTTTAAGGACAGGATCCGGAACTTGCAAAAGTTCAACAAGCCGGATTCCAATCAGACTTGGCTGGATTTTCTTCAACATCTGGTCGAGATTCTGACGATGTACAACATCCATGAATCGGAATGGGCAGGCTGGTTAATCGACCGGCTGACTGGTAAGGCGCAGAGTGCACTGATGAACCTAACAGTGACAGAGAGGTATGACTGGGCCACCCTGGTGTCGGCGCTGAACTCCTACTTTCACACCGAAGTGGAGATGCGCACTGCGGAAGAGGAACTCCTTGTGAGGAAACAAGGGAATAAAGAGTCGGTTCGGGACTTTATCTCCCAACTCATGTTTTTGGCGCGGAAAGCTTACGGTCAGGATGTGCGCAAGCGCGAGGCCGCGGTCTTGAAGAGGATCGAGATGGGCTTGCAAAGTGCCTCCCTGCGGCGGACGTTCGACGAGGTGACTGTGCGGCCAGTAAGCTTATCGGTCCTCGTCCAGGAATTGGTTAGACGGGAAAGCCGGGATGATCCTGGCAAGTACCAGACTTTTATCGCGCAGGAGAAGGAGAAAGAGAATGCGGCAAAACCCCGGAATCCTCCAACGGCGAACGTCGTGCGATTGCAAGACGTCTTGGATGCAAAGGAAACGCCACAGACCTCCGGCGAGGTCAATTTGGCGAACCAGACGACGGGGAAGAAGGACACAGCCGCTGGCGCCAAGAAGAAACGTCTCAACAGGCAGGACAGACGCAAGGGAACCGCAGGTGACGGGAAGGAGGGGCCTAGTCGGAGTCGCGGCGGGTATGACTGTTGGAAGTGTGGGCTCCCTGGCCACATCCGATGGCTCTGCCCGAAAGCGACCCATGAAGATATTGACGCATGGAGGGCGCAGGATGAGGAGCGCCAACGAGCGTACAACAAAGGCGGGAAGACCGGGGGGGGGCCGCGTGGAAACGCAAAACCGAGCCAGGGGGGTCAAGGTGGGGGCGGGCCTGACCAACCCGCTTCGGCCGAACCGCCGAAGGGAAAACTAACAAGCAGGGATATTGGGCCGCGAATTCCCCCTGCTGGTCTGGTACATGGCGGCATGCGAGAAGAGAATCTCGCGTTGGATGGTGTGGCGTTGCAGTCTTCGTCGAAGGGCTCACCGGGAGGTGACGAGGCACCGGAGGACAAGAAGGGCCGTGAGTGCAGTGACCGACCTGTGTTGAGTCCGGACCTCCGAGTCTCAGGAGTCTCGACTTTTGGTCAAGTGGAGTCGGGCGGATCTGAGGTGGGGTCCTGTGGTGAGCGGAAAGGGGAAGGCTCGGTTCCGAAAGGACTGAGTCCTACCCCCAGTACCTGTCATTTTGGGGGTTCGTTAGTCGGGGAGGGCCGGGGGAGACCGGTAAGTCCCACTCACCTGGCGGCGGATCTTCACTCGTGCAAGGGGATGTCGCATCCAAGGGGGATGGAAGATGTCGCACGAGGGTCGGGCATGAGAGACGAACCCATGGAGGCGTTAGCGCACGATGGGGGAAGTGTATCTCGTGTGCGACTTTTGGAACCGACGGAGAAGCGGAACGAGCGAAGGAGTAATCGCGGGAGTGAGCCGAGTGCAGCGCGGAACGAGAGGCTTAGGCCGAGCATAGGCGTAAAAACTAGCCGGGGGCGGAGCTGTAAGCTACCACTGCTTGGAGGTGAGGACCCCGACCCACCGACGCGTCTGACGTACCCGTCCGTTGGGTTCGCAGGGGATCCATACGCCGACACTCTCGATCCCTTAAAATCCATCCATGGAGGAACCGATTGGGACCGTGGGGACTCCATTGGGGAAATGTCGCCCTTCTCTTCCTCTACCCCCAGTGGAAGGCAGCGGAGCCGAGGAGCTGGAGGGATATGAAGAGATGGTTTACCAGTGCCAGGAAGCGGAGGCCGAATTCGCTAGGATTCATAGGATGCTGGGCCTGACTGGAGCGGCGCTCGTATGTAGAGTCACTATAGAAATGGGCGGGAAACCGCTGGTGGCCTGCATTGATACGGGTGCGACGTTCAGTCTGTTGGCCGACAAAGTATATGAGGAGCTACAGGACACCTTACCCCCATTGCAGCCCGCGCAAGTGGAGCTCTCCGGAGCCGGCGGGGAATCACTGAATGTCAAGGGAGCGATAGACGCCAAGTTCCGGCTCGGGGATGGATGCTATGACCAAAGGATCCTTGTGGGTCGATTGGAGGGTCTGGATCTGTTGCTGGGCATGGATTGGTTAACTACGTATGGGGTGAACATCGATTGTGCGACCAAGACGGTTCGCATAGGAGAGGCTCGCAGTATTTTGTTCGGACAAGTGTTAGCAGTGCTCGGCAAGGACCTGGTGCGACTCACGAAGACGGTGCGTGTACGCCCGCGAGGGGTACAGCGCGTTATGTGTCACATCGGGGACTGTGCCAGGGTGGGGCAGGAGGTACTGGTGGAGGGCAACGTCAATTTAGGCGGGGGGCTGTTTGTCGTACCATCCCTGGAGGTGATCAGGGACGATGGGTCTCTGCCCCTCACCCTGGAAAATCAAGATACGGAGTTTCGAGAAATCCCAGAGGGGATGATAGTGGCCAAAATCACAGGATTTCCAACAGCGGAGGAACGCCGTCAACAAGACGACGTCAATAGGACTTCAGACGGAGGGGAGAGACCTCCTGTGCTGCGAGTATGGCAGATTCCAACGCATGTCGCGAACACCAATGCCATTGGCACCCGGCATGGAAAGGAGTGGACAAGTCGACAACTGATTCCGGAAGAGGAGGAAGATGAGTTGCCCAGGCGCCGGGACAACTGTAAGGTTTACTTCGCGGAAGAGGGGATAACGGCTAAGTTGCCAGCTGAGTCCACACAACCCATACAGACAGAAAGGAAGGCCACAGCGCGGTGTGTGCCGGAATTCCTGCGCTGTATGTTCCCGGCTGCGGGGACACTGTCTGCAGATGAAGAGTCCAAGTTGGAGGCACTAGTGATGGAGTATGAGGACATCTTCGTGGCCCCAGACGGAAGTCCGGGGTACACGGATTTGATCTCTCATAAAATCGACACGGGGGATGCGAAGCCAGTGAAACAAAATTACTATCGCCGCTCTATGAAGGAGCGAGAATATGTCGATGCGGAATTGGAGAAGATGTTGGCGAGCGGAGTGATTCGTCCTTCAAAGTCCCCATGGGGGGCACCGGTCGTGCTGGTACGGAAGAAATCAGGCGAATTGCGATTCTGTATTGATTTCAGACAGCTAAACGAAGTGACGAAAAAGGACGCATATCCGCTGCCACGGATTGATGAGTGTTTGCGAGCGGGTACTGGCAGGTCGCAATGGATCCAGAGGATGCGGAAAAAGACAGCGTTGTCACACACCGTGGTTTGTTCGAGTGGACAAGGATGCCCTTCGGCCTCTGCAATGCTCCCGCGACGTTTTGCCGCCTCATGGAGATGGTGCTCGCGGATATCGTATGGAGTCAATGTCTGGTGTACCTGGACGATATTCTTGCTTTCAACGGAATTTCAAAGTCGCCAGATTGAACCTCCGTGCGGTGTTTGATCATTGCGCAGGGCCAACTTGGAAAATTGAAAAGCCGCAGAAGTGTCGCCTATTTGCTACTAGCGTGGAATACCTAGGGCACGAAGTGGATAAAGACGGGATCCGACCCTGCCGAAGCAAGGTGCAAGCCTTGCACAACTGGGAGTGTACCAAAGTCCGGTGGCCACAAGCACAGTCACATCGGATAGCAGCCCGGAACCATCGACGTCTAGTCCGGCCACCACGTCGCCAGCGAGCAGCGTGAGCGCCGATACTAGCCCCGCTGCAATGAAAGAAGTTGGGCAGTCTATCGCAGCTGCGATAACCGCCGAGGTCGCACAGGGCGGCGAGAAGAGGCGACGGAAGCCGCAGCCTACATCACCCGCAACCCCCAGTGAATCTCCCACTACCGGACAGAAGCGCGATCGATCTGATTCGCGCAGCCCAGGCCGAGGACGCGGAGGAAAGAGCCAGAAGACCAGCACTGGCAGGCTCATCGAGAACTTGCGCGACAGCGAACGAGTGTGGCAGGACCGAGCTACTCGGGACGAAGATGCTCTCGCTGTAGCGAAGAAGCAACAACAGGAGCTGCAGAAGCGGGTCGCGGCGGACAGGACCGCCTACGAAAGTGGGCGGGCACTGTTGGTCGCGGACCGTGATAAAGAACAAGCGCGTGCGACGAAGTACAAGGCCGAGTGTCTTACTTTGCGCAAAGAGCGCGACGAGGCAGTGAAGGAGCGCGACAGGCTGCAGTGCGACGTAGGTCGTTTAACCGCGACGAGCACGCAGCAGCAGGAGAAACTGGCGGTGGCTGAGCGCGACTTAGCCGACCTCACACAGGAAGTTGAAACTATGCGGGCCGAACTGACTGTTCTCCGCAAGGATGCAACATACACGGTGCCTTCTGGGAAGCTGAAGGTGAAGAACACTCCCTGCCAGAGCGAAGTTTTGTGGACCTCTGAGGGATCGCTGGAGGGCCGACCAGCCGTCAGCAAACACCAGATGCAGAACGCTTTCCAGGCCGTTACTGCGACACTGAATGAGCAGCGAAAGGACATCATCGACGCTTGGCAGATGATGGAGGAGTACATCAAGACAGACCCCGATTTTGACGTCTACCCTGCGATCTACTCCTGTGCGCGACAGGCGATGGAGCAGTTCACCCAGGTGGTACGGCGCGAGATTGCGCCATGGGTGCCTAGTTCCACCTCCCCCCAGGAGTCCTTGGCAGACGAGTTGGGCCGTCTACCCACGCGATCTACCGCTACGTTGGAAGTCGTGGAGATGGACACGAGCGGAGATTCGCAGGTGGCGGTCCTGAGGAAAGAGCTTGAGGGTGTTCGACGAGAGTTAGAAATAACCCGCGAATACGCCTCGGAACGGAAGCATGACGTGGCAACCATGCACAAATACGAGGGCCGCAATGCAGACAATGTACGGGAGCTCACGGTATCCCTACGGAGTGTCAGTGCGGGAGTGATTCGCTTGCTCGAGCAGATGGACGTAGAGCAGCGACCTCATGTTGCCAGGGAAGCTAGGGCGGTTCGTCACGCCCTAGGAGAGATGTCGGACGCAGCAGCGATCGTGGAGCCACGGTGCCATGCTATTGGCCAGGAACAGCGAGTCAGGCGAGTCCTGCCTTCCCTGCCTTCCAGTAGTGCGACGAGCACAGTGACTGCAGCAGCGACGACCACCACCACCGCGGCGGCGGTGATTGGCGCGACAGCGACCACGAGTGTCCCTGGTCCCGCCTTCACACAAGCCCGGTGCCGTGAACCAAGTCTGGGCCTTACGACAGCAGCGGAAGAATCCATGGACGAGGAGACCGAGGACCGCCTACTCGCCCAGACACCCCCAAGACCCGGCCGGACGAAGTCAGCATCCGCCGCCACTTCTGGAAGTGACCACTTGCCAAGTCCGCGGCGGTCACCTCGTCACCACGGACCACCACCGCAAGGGGGTGGCACCTAGGACAGCCAGGGTCTAGTCGCAGGGAGTGCCCTGCAAGGATGATCCTGGAACATGGATCATCGCGCCCTCCAGTTACTCAGCGAGGCCCGACGGGGTGGATCGCGTAGCTGGTGCGGAAAGCGGTCGGCTGAATAAGTCGGTCGCACCCCGTGGTCGTCGGACGCGACGCCACATCTTTGGAATCGCTTCACTCTCACAGAATCGCGCGTTGTTGCCTACGCAAAGTTCTGTCGGGTCCCGGGCTTATCAGTCCAAGAGTGTTGCGACACAGTGGCCTAATCCATCGCGTTCTAATTTGACTCTACACGGTCGCTCTGTACTCGTAGATCGCGATTATGTTCCCCAGATTCCCCTCCGTTTGACCCTTGTGTGAGAAAGAGAGTTGGCGCAGGCTGAATGTTGTGTGTGAATGTGTGTCCCGTCGCTCCCCGTGGCAAAGTAAGTCCATAGCGCGAGGGTGCGCTGTGCGAGTGGATCGCACTGTATGAATGTGATAAAGTGTTGAAGCGAAGCGGCCGTCGCGTGGAGCGACATGTCAGAAGTGAGCCGTCGCACGTCACTAGTGTGAATGAAGTTGGACTTTGGGGGAGGGCGGCGGGGTGTTTGCATGTTTGTTTGTATGTTTCAGGCTTACCCGGTGAGGCGCAACTTCCAGGGAGACGATTTCTTCGGCGGACCTCTCAGCACAGGAAGGGTGGGGCGTCTACTGGCAGACTTACCTGCATAGCAGTCGCACCGGCCTGTCGCTGATGTCCGGGCGCGTGGTCGCGCACTCCGTGAAGTAGGAACCCGCTGATGACCCGGAAGCCACCTGCGCTCAGGATACTCGGATATGGGTTGGGGGAGTTTCCATGCGAGTGTCTCACTCTCTAAAAAGCGGAGTGTTCCATCCACATGGAATCTGGGGGAGTGTGTAACAAATGTTGTTAGGGTCTCCAGTGCGCGGGTTCATTGTATCATGACCGCAGAGTATAAAATAACCCCCTGTAATATAAGTTGCACTGGACTAGGTTAATATCCCAGTTACACACACCTTGATAGGGCTTTGTTGTTCTCTTTACTATGGCCACTGTTAGGATTAGGAACCAGTACTCTCTTGTACTGGGTTGAGCCGATTAGCGGCAGTTCTCTCTTAGACGCTGGTACAGCAGCACGTAGGGTTGGCAACCTACTCCCGTGGAGTAGGCCCTTTTCTACAGTCTTACCGAGGCTTGGCCGGTGGCCTTCCTCCCTCACGTCGTGGACTCGGTCTACCGTGGTTGAGCGACAGGGGCGCCCTGAGCTCGGCGTGTCAGCACCGGTGCGAAGTCCTCCCCCCCGCGTGGAGGCCTCTCGTGAAACCCGGGCGGTACCCATCAATAGCCCAAGGACCGACCGGTGGTCCCGGCAGGTTGGTGCACAGTAGTCGAGGAAACACAACGAGGAGTAGTCTAGCTGAGGAACGTTTGCAGCGCAGCGTAGTGCGCATGCCACAAAGGTTATAATGAATTTACACATATGTACACACACAAAATTGACTATAATTATTGTCTACATAGAGCGAACAAGGTGTTTGAAACTCTTTAAACTATTCACAGATGTAGTAGATTGTGGTAGTTCATTCCAATCTCTGATTTTCTGCAGAAAAAATGAGTTCTTTCTCACATTACATCTTGCATTCATAGGTTGAAATGATCCAGAGAGTGCATTCCACGGGACAACCTAGCAGGAGTTTTAAGACGGTTTTTTAGTGTCTACCTGTGTCCATCATTTCTCACGTCTATATACACAGTATATAACCGTGATATGAGTAACTTTTATAATCTTCAGTACACCCGATTCTTGTAACCAATCAGCGCTCGACCTGGCGTTGTTTTAGAAGAAAATCAATACAGATTTAACTGGGCGCTGTTTGAATCTCTGCGTCCGTTTAAAGAACGAAAGAACACACTTGCTAGCAGCATCTATTTTGAATATCCTCAAGATAACGGCCACTAGAATCACGGCTTGATTATATAAGCATAGACTTATAGCAGTGCGCATATAATAACCCGTGTAACTGACGATGACCTGTGTCAAACAATTTGAAAAAAACGGTACATTGGTTGTGTTCACGTTATAGGCATCATCGGTTTTCACTACCTTATCAGTTCCTGTACAATATACAATATACTGCGTAGATAGCCATGAGATATGACAATGCGTTATAGGCAGTGCTCACGTTATGGGCAGGGCGTAGGGATGAATTACTTTATCTCCATGGGAGCAGCTCACGTTTGACGTAAAAACAGAGGCATTATGCCGTAATAACAAAGATAGAACAATTAACCATTAGTTTAGTGTATGTAAGATAAAGTTGAATTAATATATTTATGCTAGAATATAGGCTACTATGATATTAGTCTAAACCACAAAACGTTCAGCTGTGAAACAAATCAGGGACAAATGTTCCCAGCATTCTGTTCTGTGGTGTTGCACCTATCTAGTACTGTCCATACCGCGAGCAATATTCGACCGTTCAATGTGATCAAGCAGAAATGAACACTAAAACATTTGTTAAAAATTAGTACACTTACACAACGAAATCAGAACTCAAATATTGTTGAATAATAGATGATTGCTTCTAGTTTAATAATCTGGTAAAGTTTACATATATTGTTATTGTAAATGAATACAATGACATAAATATTGTGGGACTGTCAAAAACTGCCTATAACGTGAACACATCATCTACCAAAAACAGCAATAATAATTAGGCGCCCGGATCGATAAACATCGCGAAGCGAATTATGTACAAGAATTGCATTCAGCATTGTCGGTTTTCACGGGTTTTTAATGCACACTACCTTACCAGTCCCTATTCATATGGGCGGGCAGGCACGACCTTTAATATAGAGTTCACTCCCCGCAAAGTCCCGTGAAATATTTTCAGAAAAGAGCGTTATTATTTCATGATGCCACGCCCACTTCCACCAAAGTAACTAATTCGATTCTTTCCTTCCTAATAACGTCAATTGGGTTCCATATCTAGGTGTTATGAATGATCCCATGATATTTTGATTACAATATGTTTTGTTCGACACATTGTATACATACTAACAATACACGTATATACTAAAATGCCCGAAATTCAGATCACCAATAAAATATCTAGCTTGTTTACAATAATATTAATGGCGGCATGTTTACGAGAATACAGAGCGACTAGCGTAAAACGTGCAGTGTTCAAGTAGGACACAGTGCGTTTAACGTGTTCCTTAAAACGTCAACCCTCCAAACAATAACGTGCCCCGCATATCTCTGAACGTCTTACATAAACTGGCCGCCATCTCGGATTACAAAACCAAATGTGTCAACTGGACCAGGCTCTGTATGCAATACAGAGTCTGGTTAAACGAGGCTATGAATCAACGTAAACATCGCCGTTTTCTTTTCCATTGCATTGGAGTTCAAATTCACTCCCACGCAGTTCAGACTAACTTCTTAAAACCAGCAACATTGGATTTGCACGTTTCATAGGTCGTGTTCTAAATTTAGAATATCCAGGGTCGCCAAACCCACAAACAAGAGGGGGGTCTTATAGCAAAAATGCGATTGGTGATTTGCCCTATATCTTGAGCGTGAATTGTGAATTGCCTGTATTTAAGTGCGTGAAATGTGATGGAACGTATCATTGGTGACTGGTGATCTGCTCATTACAAGGGTGGTGATTGGTGATTTGCCCTAAATCTTGGGCGTGAATAGCCTGTATTTAAGTGTGTGAAATGTGATGAAACCTATTCAATTACAATTCCTCTGATTGGTGAAAGACAATGAAATGTATTGGTTACTGGTGATTTAGGCAAAAATGTTGGTGAATGGATTTTCATCAAGGCTATATAACCCCTCTAAACAACTGTGACTACCGATGATAGTCATTCTTATGTACAAAATAATCGACAGCCAGAAGAGAATGATAACAGTATATGTTGCATTATATGGAAATATTATTTTTTTTTTGAATATTGAATCACTATGCGCTCACCATGTCAGGTTTTTTAAAGTTTACATTTTTATGACAATGTCTAAATATGCTATACAAATTAGAGTAGTAATGCTCAGCAACCTGCTGGCCCGTGCTATGACTTGTCATTATTATATTATCAACTATACTGCTTGGTTTATATTTCCGGATACTTCATTGTTCCGGATGTTTGTGTACGTCCTTTTGTAAATTGGTTACGTTCTACCCCTAAACGGCAGTGCACCAGTATAACGTCATACGTACATCGACGTAACAGGTTGCATGACATGTGCACGTGGTGTATTCATATTTAGAAATAATAGCATAACACAAACCAAGCTTTGAAATAGATATCCACATGATTTATAAAACATTTGTATAACATTCAACAAGTAAAATTGGTATTTTGACAGCAACCATTTGCAAGCACATAGTTGATATTAATCATGGCATACTATTAAAGTATGTTAACTGGTATGGAGTACCAACAAGATCATCTGTGTTTTATCATGCAATGCTGTGAATAATAGAGACAGTACTGAGTCAGTTTTTGTTGAAAATATAAACATTGCATGGAAACCACAGCACAAGCCACATTTTCCTATGGTTGGTATAAAAACTGTTATACAGTGAACCCCGAAATGAACAATTCGTTTTTTGTACCAGTAATAAGGGACCATTCAGAATTTATGACATGGTGGGGTAGGAGCATTTGAATGGGGCTGTTATGTTTGTGTATGCGTGGTGTATAGAATCCAACAACGTATTTACAATAGTGGAGTTTATTGTGCAGTAATCAATTATGTAGCGTTACATAGTCTTAGGTGCAAGGTGCAGAATACAGCGACAGTCAATAATACACAGCTTTTATTGGTAGTAGAACAATGCCTATGAACTGGTTATAGCCAGTTCATGTTGTACACAAATAATGCCTTAGTTCACATGATCCTAATAGAGGCTACCAACATACATCGCGAAGTTCTATTCTAATGTTACATTATACTCTGCGAATTGTGCTATTGATTGACGCCATGATGTAACCATCATAACAGGGACACGATAGAGCGGGGTATTATTTTTTGACACAGTGTTTGGATGGGGTCTATCAATTTTTCTGTTATTACACCACACATTAGAATTTGTGTGTTTTGGGGGTGGGTGCTATCAATGTTTTCACAGAAAATTAAACACTATTTTTTAAGAGATTCTGTAATAAATTTACTGTTTTTTTAATATCATGGTGGATATCCATAAAATATGATTTGGTTA
>JAGTTF010005498.1:2067-23786 GCA_019095985.1 Streblospio benedicti | reverse complement strand
CGCAATCAAAGCTGCCGCCTTTGTGACCCAGTTACAGGCGATGTGTACAAACACAGAGTCCACTCTCTCAGCTGGTCTTCCCGTCCCAAGCACGACGATAACACACGCTTGTTAAATGCCTCTTCTGCTCCCCATGCTCACAATAATGTACCTTGGGCCCCCCCACCTCTCTTTTTTTTTTCCATTGTTGACACGCAATCCCCGGCTCACTCTCTGAATTGTACAGGCTCTGTCTGCGCCGCCTCGTTGCCAGGAGAGCAAGTCAATGGACGCGTTATGGCGCCATGCTCAGCTTCTGACTGTCCTGGCACTCGGCGAGCAACCCCGGTTAGCCAGATGGCCGGCACGCGTTCACAGCAGACCCACATTTCTTTAACGAGGCCATTATGTTGTGTTTTTGCATATCAGATTCCCCTCCCCCCCTTGATTGGTTTTGCCACGAAATACCAACCGCGCCAAGCTTATTTTTAGACTCTCAGCAGGCGGCGCTGTTTACCACCAGCCGACGCCTGTTGCCGCCGCCAATTAGCGCCGCCCACATGCCAAGATCAAAGCTACTGCTGTGGCGCCGCCCGCCTCACGCAGCGAAATCAAGGGTGGCCACTTCGCAGCTGGTCAAATACCCATTTTTTCAAGATGGCCGCCAAAATGGTCGATTTTTCACAAAAAGCTTCATATCTCGCTTATTATAACACTTATGTAAGTGATTTTGGTGTCTAAATGTATGTTTCGAGGGTCAAGGAAAATAATAAAACACAGAAAAATAATAAAAAACTGAAACTTAATCCACTATGTTCATTTTTTCAAGATGGCCGCCAAAATGACCAATATTTTAGAAAAAAGCTTCATATCTCACTTGTTATTCCACTTATGTAAGTGATTTTGGTGTCTAAATGTATGTTTAAGAGGTCAAGGAATACAATAAAACAAAGGCAAATAATATATATGAACATGCTTTATTGGTATACAGAAGTGGGCAAATACAGTTTATAACACATCATTGAATTTAATTTGACACCTATAGTGATGAACATAACTATTGTTCAAAATAATCCACGTAAACACACTAGTTATGATACGCATCTGATATGGCTGATATGCACCTGTTAACCTATATGACTACCAGAGTAATTTGTTTTATTTGATTTTTGCATGATGCACAACATTGACACCAAGTATTTCATTCTGTACCCAGATTGTTTCAGCACCGCTTCCTTCAATATACTTTCCTATACATGCCATCAAGATTTTGGTTGTTTCATGAAAAAATTAGTTCATCTTTACACATGCAAATATAATATTCACTGTTGATGAGTTTCTGGCAACTGATGTTCTTGATGTCAAGTTCCTGTGGGTTTTGTGATTGTACAGTATGATTTCTCTGGGTTCAATGCTTCTGTCCTCGTAAATGGTTCTTGTTCTCCAATCCTTCATCACAAGTCATTACAGCCATATTTTGGTGACAGGAGTTGGCATAAAACTGTCAACAAGTTGTGCAAGAATATTTTGAAAAATCCGGTAAACACCTTCATTACATTATATTTTTCTGCAAGAATATTTTTGAAGATTCTTCAGTGAGGTGTACACCGTGCTGTACTCTGTTACAGGATGTGGTAATATTGGCAGGAAACCCACAATTCTCTCGGGTAGATCTTCATCTGTTACAAGGGAGTTGAATCCACTCCATGAAGGCATCTCTTGCTCTTGACACTCAACACCTATCTTGCCATCATCTAATTCTGAAAGATTCATTCGTCCTAAAGTCCATACCATGTCTTTCGATTCAATGTTCTTCTTCTCTTCTTGATTCATCACATAATGTGGTTTCACTTGAAAGTTCTCTGGAATATCAGGTTTTCTGGCTGGTTTTACAAACTCTCTTATCTTCTGGCACTCAAGAACATCATTAAACTGTTTCTCTCTGTGGTTGACATTTGTGTCAGATATATTTGGTTTCTTTTGCTGGGTATTGCTCTTGTCTTGAATCAAAATTGCAACAGTGTCATGCGTTCCACCAATCCCTGATTCAGTGTGTTCTTCATGATCAAAATTATCAAAAGCTCCAATAGTATGTACACCAGGAAGAAAATGGCTAGGAAGGGGAACATTATCATTACTGGTATCATCTATGAAAGAAGCAATATCATCATGATATCTTCTTAGATCATCATAACTCATGCATACTCCCTGGTGGTTAAAACTTGTTATCAGTGTACTACTTTTGCAAGTGTGATGGATAGCCTCCGCATTAAAAATATGTAGTGGAGTACGTTTCCTTCCATTGTTGATAATGTAAAATAGCATCTGATAGATTGAGAGGATCTGTCTATTCTTATTCTGGGATAATTTTGTACTACTATTATACAGTTCATCGCAATTATCATTGGCTGCTTCATCAGTTTCACATGCATTTACACTGTCATCAAGATCAAGATCAAGCTCACCATTATTGTCTTCATCATCAAGATCATCATCACACATACCCTTTGTTTCATTTGGAATTGCTAATTCATCTGCATTGACGTTGAATAACACAGAGAAGAATTTTGCTACTGGCTGTGGTATGACTATGGATTCCCATGCTTGCCTCAGGTCTTGTTCATCACAAAATCTGCAATATATAAACACTGTAAATTGCATAAGGTAATAAGGTAATGCGTGAGGTAGGTGATACTGTAATATATAATCCACTGATAAGGTAACTACTAGCTAGATAGTTTTGATTTTTAAAATGTATACTATGAATGCAATGCCTGAAAGAGACTTGTGCTCATCAGCGATTAATTATGAAACACACAAAAAAGAATTATTGATAAAATCTATACCTGTCATTCAAAAGCAAAGTCTTGCTGTAGGAGAGTCTCTCTCATGTCTTTATTGTCTTATATGGGATCCATAGAACGGATGATATTAGCCATATCCTCTTTCGTACAGTTTTCCATATACACCAATGCAGACTTGTTGGCCTCCGTTGGATAGGCAAAATTGATTTCAGTACCAAAATAGTTGATCAAAAGTAATTTAATTTCTCTGTTTTCAAACAGTTTACATCCATGATCCAATAATTGATTGCACAAGTCTCTAATTGTGCTAAGAGTGTGGCCATATCCTGACTTTAATCCGGGTTTGATTTCCTGTAAGATATGATGAAATGTTTTGTGTCGTTCAGATTGACATTTTTGTTGGTCTTTCATCTGAATAGATCGGTCATAGGTGCGGAGATATGCCCTCATGCAATCATTGTGATACAGAATATCTGCTCCAAATATCGATGCTGAGTCCTCCAGATCACAAACACGAGTGTAGACATCATCTTGAAAATGCACTGTAGCATTGATAAACTTTTGTGCTCTGTCACATTCACTAATCCTATGCTTTTTATGATTCTTGTTTTTTTTTTTTTTTGTTATCTTATCACATATTACACAGTTTGATTTGTATGAAGGGTCATTGCTGCTTGGTGGTGGTCTAGGCACTGATTCTCTTCTGGTTTTTCTGATAAAGCTTTCATCTGTTGAAACCCTTTTTGCTATAATGTTGGGCCTATCTTCATCTGCATTTGCCTTTACAGCTTGTTCAATACGGTTTAAAGTTTTTTGTGCGTATATTTCTTGTAACAATCGTTAGATACATGATACACAATCGAATCTAGAGGAACGTTCTGAAGTCTTTCATATACCTCATCCTTTCGTATTTCAGCTGCCTTGTATATCTGTTTTCTTCAAGTATCACTACTTGTAAGATTAGTATCCAAGTTTGATGTGCAACATACTCCATATAAAATGCAATATTCTGGTCTAAAGTCATCAACTTTCCTCTTTTTAAGGGGAATAGCATCCATTTCATAATACACCTAACTATTATACACAGCTGTATGCCATATATGGAAATTTTAACTTAATTTATTAACATAGTGATAATGTGAAGTAGATAAAATCTATGATATTCTGGTAACAACAGTACATTTGTAATGTAAGTAGCGTTAGTTTTTCTGGGTAAATTCACTGCGCAGTGCAGATTTAGGAATTCCAAATGGATACTGTCTTTTTTTTGTATAGTCCAACAGCTGAGTGTAGGTCCTGTATGCATTTATAGGCCCGTGGACTTTGACTTTATTTTCTATTAGAACATGATATCAGCATTACAAAAATCAAGGGTGACCACTTCGCAGCTGGTCAAATATCCATTTTTCAAGATGGCCACCTAAAATGGTCGATTTTTCACAAAAGCTTCATATCTCGCTTATCATAACACTTATGCAAGTGATTTTGGTGTCTAAATGTATTTTTCAAGGGTCAAGGAAAATAATAAAACACAAAAAATAATGAAAAAATGAAAGTTAATTCACTATTTTCATTTTTCAAGATGGTTGCCAAAATGACCAATATTTTAGAAAAAGCTTCATATATCACTTGTTATTCCACTTATGTAAGTGACTTTGGTGTCTAAATGTATGTTTAAGAGGTCAAGGAATACAACAAAAACAAAGGCAAATAATATATGAACATGCTTTATTGGTATACAGAAGTGGGCAAATACAGTTTATAACACATCATTGAATTTACTTTGACACCTATAGTAATGAACATAACTATTGTTCAAAATAATCCACGTAAACTCACAAGTTATAATATGCATCAGATATAGCTGATATGCACCTGTTAACCTATATGACTACCAGAGTAATTTGTTTTATTGGATGTTTGCATGATGTGGAATCCATGGCCTATCCGCGGCACTTGTAGTAAACACAGCGTGCAAGATTCTGAATACGGCAAGAACATTTTGCAGTGGCACATTTGCCACAGGTGCGACACTGTGGGAACTCATCAGCCAACAGTCTTTTAGTGGAGTTGGAATAAGTAGACCATCTTCATATCTAAAGCAATATTCTTTTGTCTCCAAAGCATCACCATGTAGGCAATGTGGTTGCATGTATGTTGAAAACAATGCTCTAAGAATATGCCCATGTATTGTGATGTTCTTTCCATGATGATATTTATAATATCTAAGTTCATCCATAGTTTTCAAATGACAAGAAGGGTTCAATACATTTACAAGATTCTCTTCAGCATCAGATATAGTCTTTTCTATATTTCTATCTATCATTTGTTCCAAAGTGCTTCAGATATTTCACTGGGTTGGCCTTAAGAGCACTTGCCTTTGTTCCAACTTACTTGTAATGCCATTTCCAGTTATAGCATGCAATGCAGGCAATACAGCACACATGTTGCCACTAAGCTGACAATGTAATGTGTACAGGTAAATATCTGGTGGAATCACCAACTCCAGCACGCAACCACAAATTCACTTAGTCCTTTGCAATGGAACTTTCTAAACAAATGTGTTGCAAGTACTATAACATCAGTGTCATTTTGACAATACCATAATCCTTTTCATACCTGCATCTGCAGCATTCAATATGTGAGGCATAATGCGTAAATCTGCTTGTTCTATGTCAATTGCATTTTTTGTTGGTCTTTCATCTGAATAGATCAGTCATAGGTGTGGAGATATGCCCTCATGCAATACTTGTGATACAGAATATCTGCTCCAAATATCGATGCTGAGTCCTCCAGATCACAAACACAAGTGTAGACATCATCTTGAAAATGCACTGTAGCATTGATAAACTTTTGTTCTCTGTCACATTCACTAATCCTATGCTTTTTTATGATTCTTGTTTTGTTATCTTACCACATATTGCGCAGTCTGATTTGTATGAAGGGTCATTGCTGCTTGGTGGTGGTCTAGGCACTGATTCTCTTCTGGTTTTTCTGATAAAAGCTTTCATCTGTTGAAACACTTTTTGCTTTAATGTTGGGCCTATCTTCATCTTCTGCATCTGCCTTTGCAGCTTGTTCAATAAGGTTTAAAAAGTTTTTTGTGTGTATATTTCTTATAACAATCGTTACACACATGATACACAATCGAATCTAGAGGAACGCGTTCTGAAGTCTTTCATATACCTCATCCTTTCGTATTTTCAGCTGCCTTGTTAGAAATCTGTTTTCTTCCAGTATCACTACTTGTAAAGATTAGTATCAATGTTGCTGTGCAACATACTCCATATAAATGCAATATCCTGGTCTAAAGTCATCAACTTTCCTCTTTCTAAGGGGGGAATAGCATCCATTTTATAATACACCTAACTATTATACACAGCTGTACACCATATATGGAAATTTTAACTTAATTCCAGTGTTTTTATACACTGGCTTGTATAATTGTGTCCGGTCCGTCCGCCTGTCCATCCTGGTTCCATTATCCCCTATATTCGCTTGAGCTAGGAGGCTCAAATTTGGCATGTCGGTTGGAAACAGTGACCACAAGAAGCCTATTTCACATGGGGGCAAATGGTCTTATTTGGGCCTATTTGGGCAATTATTAGGTCCATGTTACTAGTACTCAATATTTGGAAAAATCGTATCATAAGGCAGCAAACATTAGTGCCGGTGCTGTTAGCTGCTGAAATATGAATATTGATTTTTTTGCCAATATATATGTAACATTCTTGGAAACAATACGTATGAATAATTTCTCCAATCGCTTTATTTTTGTGATGGCTCCTACTTCTTTCAGAACCAAACAACATCTCACTGAAAATACATTCACAAAAATAATATAGTACAACTAATCTTACACATGAGCAATATGAATAAAAACAAGTACCATAATGAAGGATGAGATTATGATTTGCAAACTGGTCATGAAAGTCTTGTTAAGGGAAAATATAGAGCTATTGCATAAAAAGGTAGAGTATAAACAAAATGAACTATTGAAATAAAAGTGTACACATTGGAAGAAAGAGGCTACCAATGTGTCACATAAAAATGATAAAGGAAATATAGTAATATATATATATATATATATATATATATATATATATATATATATATATATATATATATATATATATATATATATATATATATAGAACTATAAGAAGATGAACATGAAAGAATGAAAAATCGCATGAACTCACAGGGTTACATATAGACAGGTGGCATTCAGTGCTTTTTTCAGGTATAAACACTGGTTTGCCCTCACCGGGGCGCTTTTTATTAACATAGTGATAATGTGAAGTAGATAAAATCTATGACATTCTGGTAAGGAATACAATTACATAACCATCTGATAACAGTACATAAAACACTCTACTGTCTTAATACGCAATGACGTGCTACAGTACTGCTGGCAGTACCCAAATTCAATATCATACCTAGAATGGAAAAAAAACAACAGTACATTTGTAATGTAATTCTGTGATATGTTTGTGATTTTATGCATAGTTTTCCCAGTGTTTTATACACTGGCTTATACCCAATTAATTGCGTCCGTCCGTCAGTCCATCCGTCCGTCCATCCGCCCCTTCCGTCCATCCCATCCATCCGGCTAACCCCCCTTACAGGTCGCATCGTTTTTGAGCTAGGATGCTCAAATTCGGCATGTCGGTTGGAAATGGTGACCACAAGAACCCTATTTCATATGGGCCCAAACGGTCCATATTTGGGCCCATTTGGGCCCATTATTAGGTCCATTTTACTAGTGAATCACATTCTTATTACTATTTGAATGCACCATTAAAATCAATATTCTATAACCACAAACTCCAGACACAGCGGCTCCAAAAAATCTATCCACTTCTTGGTAATAGATGATACTGCTATAAATCAATAATCAGCCAATATTGACATTCCAGTGTATTAAACACTGGTTTTATCACCGGGGTTTTATTTATTTAATTTTTATTCATGTATATACGTATATCTTATGTCTTTTTCAATGGAATTTAATGCAAAATAAATGTTTCTATTCTATATTCTATTCTATTCTACATAACAGTAAGTTGTGTAATTCTACTTTTATATATAATATCAAACTTGTAATATAGTGCACTCATGATTAGAAATACAGCTGTAGTGTGTTCATTATGTAAACTGTTTGGTAAACACAACTCTGTTATTAACGGCTGGTTGATAGAACTCCAAGTTTCCATTCTAAGCGAGGGTAAAAAGCTGACATTGTTTCATTTCCATTCTATTAGTCTGATTATTTAGATAAAACTTTTAAATATTTAATATTTGTCTGTGATTAATTGTATTCCTTGGGCCCCTCAAACATACATTTAGACACCAAAAATCACTTACATTAGTGGAATGATAAGTGACATATAAAGCTTTTTCCTAAAATATCGGTCATTTTGTTGGCCATCTTGAAATAATGAACATAGTGGATTAAGTTTCAATTTTTTATTACTTTTCTGAGTTTTTGTATTCCTTGACCCTTGACCCTTGACCCTTGACCACTTAAATAAGTAGAATAATAATAATCAAGATATGAAGCTTTTTGTGAAAAATCGCCATTTCGGCGGCCATCTTGAAAAATGGGTATTTGACCAGCTGCGAAGTGGCCACCCTTGATTTTTGTGATGCTGGTATCATGTTCTAGAAGAAAATAAAGTCCAATTCCATGGACCTATAAATGCATACAGGACCTACCTCAGCTGTAGAACTTTATGGGAGACTAGTGGCCCGGTTATTTTTGGATGTCTGTACAGTATAAAATTACAACTCATTATTGTCCCAGAAATAAACCTCATTAGTAATTACAGTAAATGGGTCGCAGCAGACGACAAAATGTTGTTCAATACCAAAGTAGACCGCCATGACACTAATCCTGGCAGACCTGACAGTAGTACATGTGAACAGTGCAAAAGAGTTCAAAATATGTCAAATAATGTTGATGTAGGGCCGCAAAAACGAGGCCAAAGTCAGATTTAATGATGTAAGGCACAGCGACACTAAGTCGATACTCCAAAATGGTAACACACTAATTGATAGGTATTCTGTGGAGTGTCTCTGCAGTGGTGTGTTGAATTTAGATTCTGCTGATCGTCTTGTCGAGTGTCGACAGTTGCAGGTTGATAATCTTGATAATATGTCGAAAGTGTCACGTAATCTAAAAACATAGAAAGATTGTTAAGAGTGAGCATAGCCGTGGTAAATTTGGGTTTAATGCAAATAAATTTAAAGCCCCAGTACATAGTGTTAATGATTTGGCTGAGATGTGTCCCAAATGTGGGGAGTATCATGTTGAGTTGAGGGCTGACGTACAGAGCCACGTGGCAGCGGCTCGAAGATACCCAGTACATCTGAAAGCAGAGATTTGCAAAGAAGTTAGACGAGATGGAAGACCTATAGCTAGGAGTCATCATGAAGTGTGACGATGTGTCGGCGAGTGACTGGGTGAACCAGTTAGCGTTTAGCCGAAGGCTAATGGGGACCCTCATGATATGTTTGGATCCAAGACACCTTAACAAGGCCATCAAGAGGACCCACTACAGGGCGATGACCTTCGATGAGATCACACACAGGCTATCTATGGAGCGACCGTATTTAGCAAGCTGGATGCCAAACATGGATTCTGGGCCATCAAGTTGGATAAAGAGAGCTCTGAGCTCTGTGCCCAGTCTCCCATGGGGAAATACAAGTTCGTACCATTGCCATTTAGGCTATGCTTCAGCCAAGACATTTTCCAGAAACATATGGATGATATCCTGAGGAGGATTGATTAAGGCGACGAAGCCAGAGTAATTGAAATTGCCGACGACTTTGTGGTGTACGGCAGAGACAAGAAGTCTCACGACAGAGCCATCCACATGCTGATGCAGAGTGCTGAGTACAATGGTCTAGTCTTTAGACAAGAGAAATGTGCAATCAAGCAGTCAGAAGTGAGTTTCTTTGGCCTGATATGAAACGAGACTGGGGTGAAGCCTGACCCTAAGAAGTGTGACGAAACCAGAACAGACCATCGTCGAAGAACGTCACTGAATTACAGTCTTTTTTGGGCTTGGTACAGTATTTGTCTGCGTTCATATGCCAGCTGAGTGACAAGTCAAGAATACTAAGGAGTCTCACAAAGAAGTCTGTGCCATTTGAATGGACAGCGGAGCATGAGGCATGCTTCAACGAACTGAAAGCAGCAATTAGGAGCGATCTGACACTACACCATTTCAACCCTCAGATACCGACAGTATTGGAAGTAGATGCCAGCTTGACTGGATTAGGATGCGCCCTCATACAGAACAACATGCCAGTAGCTTTTGCGTCCAAGGCGTTGACGCTAACAGAATCCAGGCACGCAAACATTGAACGTGAGCTCCTCGCGGTAGTATTCGCAGTAGAAAGGTTTCACACCTTCATATACGGCAAAACATATGACCGTATACAGCGACCACAAGCCACTAGAGAGTATAAATCTTAAACAGCTAAGCGACTGCCCTCCAAGATTGCAATGCATGTTACTCAGACTCCAACAGTACGACATAACTATAGTCTACAAGCCAGGAACCAAGATGGTATTTGCCGACCATTTATCCAGAGTATGCCCGACTAAAGGGTGATGAAATAGCCTTTGGAACAGACGATACACGCAGTGCACGCCTTCAGTAAACGGTCAACAAGGTGAGACTGGCCACGAGTCAAGACGCAGTCCTGGGACCCATGGCCGAAATGATCATGACAGGTTGGCCAGAGGTCAGACCAGGTGCCATACTGTCTTAAACCATACCACAGTAAAAAGACACTAGTGATCGAAGACGGAATGATCTTTTTCCGGAGAAAGACTGATGGTGCCAAAGACTCAGCAAGCTGAGTATCTGGAACGATTACATAGCACCCACCAAGGATAGGCAAGATGATATCCAGCTGCCAACTTTGCCAAAGGTACCAAAATTGCAGCCACGGGAAAGCCTGGTCGAGCGAGACATGCCCAGTGACGTATGGGACAGCCTGCATAGCGACGTGTTCGAAGTCGATGGTGTGAAGTACGTCTTAGTGATAGACGAAGTTTTCAAAAATTTCCATTCGTGAAAAGACTAAAAGGAGAAACTTCAAAAGAATTGATTGAGTACCTAGAAGAGCTATTCGGTTGTTATGGTAAGCCGTCACGTCTATACTCAGATAATGGTGGAAATTACGCATCACAGATGTTCAAGGATTTCATGGAGCAGTGGGAGGTAAAACATATTACGTCAAGTCCAAGGTACCCACAGTCTAATGGGGTGGCCGAAAGAGCTGTGGGCCATATTAAACCAATTATGGTGAAATCTTGCGGTGGCAAGGAGTACAGTATCATGGTACAAGACATGATAAAATCATGCAGGGACACGGGAAACCTGAATAAGTTATTGCTAGATTTAAGGACGACGCCATTAGGATGCGGCCTGCCGTCTCCATAGAGCTACTATTTGGAAGACAGATACGAAGCAATTTTATTGTTAGAAGCGCAGTTAGGCCATACAATGATAAAATATACTCATTTCAGGAGGGGAGAAGAGCGGCTACACGCCGAGTGCATACAGACAATGATAAAGAATACAAAGAGCTCCTACCTGGACAAAGTGTGCTATATCAGCAGCACGTGGGTAGCGACTGGCAACCAGCCAAAGTTCTCGCGGCCTCAGAAGAACCCCGTTCGTATATTCTTCGCACAGCACAGGACACCACCGTCCGTAGGAACAGGAGATTCATCAGAGACCCTCCCTCGGGTCTAGGCATGGACGCAAGAGCAAGTCTTGAGGATGATATGATTCGGAGCGATGCGCGCAAGTGTGCTCGATTAGCAGAGCAGTACCAAGACTTACGCTTCACTAAACCTCACTCAAGTATCTCTGATCAGTCAGCCGCAGCGCAGACTAATGTAACTCATAGTGATGAGCAACCCACTGACGTTCAGTGCAAAAGTCCACAACCACTACGCCATTCTACTCGAACACGCACGGCCCCTAATAGAAATGGTTGCGATCAGACTTAACATTGCTATGCTTACTCATATATGTTAATAGCTTGTCCTCATGTACATGTTAACATTCAAGAATATGTGTTTGGTTTTAGTTTAAGATTGTGGTAAGCACATGATGCACCACGATCCATTCATTATGTTTAGCAATTACTTATGTTAGTGCATTATATTGATATGTTGTACTTAACTACCATATAGGTTGATAACATTGCTCAACCACGTAAACGTGAAACAGTCTATACGTCGTATAAGTAGGTCAGCCAGATTTCAAACTTTTAAAAAAATCTGATTACTGCAGCCTTTATCGTGCGGGCGTCGTAAGTTAAGATCGGCAAAAAATGTAAACAATTATGAATAACTGTGACGTAGACAGATTGTAGTGGCGGTTTTATTTCATCCTTTATTCCAAAACCGTGCAACGCTTAATAAGGCATGAAACTTTAGGTACGAGGCTGCAGTTAACAGGTGTTATAAACAACACATGATTTGAATATTTTTGCGTGGGGAGATGTCCTCACTTTACAGCTACAAATGTGTTGTCCCGGGATGTGGGACACGTCATGGGGATCGCATCTCAATGTTTCTATTCCCGAAAGAATACCATCTTGTCCGTCAATGGGAGTCTTTTGTTGGCATGTGTTTTAAGTCACGGACCACAGACCGCATCTGTATGAAACATTTCAACGAACAGCAACTCGAGCTATCATACAGATTAGGCTTCAGAAAGAAACCCGCACTGATTGCTGGCTCCGTGCCATACATTAACCCTCCAAAGGTAAGTTAAAACTTCCCGCTACTCTACTGTGCATGTCTCCCTAGAAATCTTGTCATAATTCCCCGGTCAAGGTAAAACACAGTGGGCCTCTAGGCCTAAGTTCAGACAGAAAACTGCTTCAAAAGCGCGTATGTCATTTTACCCACCGAAATATTGATTGCACCTAGTTCTAGATTCAAGCCACTAACGGGAATTAAATCTAGGTCGTTGGAAATTTACAGTATAACCATGGTATAACGGCTTGTTGATTATTTGCAAGTGTATTGTCAAAAGTATCGACCACACTTCATATCATGCTATAGATTTACATGTATTTTGAATCTTATCTAATGGAAACATACTGGACCAATAAATGAAGATAGCTTGTGGAATTTGCACAATCTGTTTCACCAACCCAGCATCATAGTTTTGCTGTATTAGAGACCTCAAAGAACAACATCCACTAAATCACTTACTGTACATTTATTACTTTGCAGCTATTTACATGTATTTCAATCAAATAGTTTTTTTAAATACATATATAAATAATTTCATTCATATACAACATACTTGAAGAATGAAACATTTTAGATCTAGACAATACCTGAGTCTTCATTTTAATAAATGTATAAATGCAAATAAGCATTTTTCAGTTAGTTTGAATTAGATATACATGAAGTTATACAGAATGTTCGGAATGACACAAAACCAGACAAAAAAGAAAAAAAAAAAACAAAAAACAAACAAAACACAAGCTAGTCTAGTTATTAAAATTAAATCATACCCACCAATTGATTCCATTTAATCTTTTTTTTTCAGGGAAAAAGACCTAAATTGCCAGTTACTAGTGACATCCGTCCACAAAATGTATGCCCTTTTGATGGGGTAGACATCAATAATGATTCTTTGATGAGTGCAAGTTCTCTACCATCACCTGTCTCATCACAACATGACCTTGTGACAAAACTCACTGCCAGAAGCCATAATACATCCATAGCAGTTCAATGTAAACCTTACATTAGGAGCAAAAGTATGTTGCTAATTTACAATTACTTCAATTCATTCATTGCAATCTAAAATAAACTGGTGTTTACATTTCAAAGTGAAAATTCCTTTTTCCTCTGTACAGTATGGGAGGGAGGATTTGGTATAATTAACTGATTAGATAACATGCTTTCGGATTCAATATTTTGTCAAATTCAATCATTTCATAGGCTGTCAAGTGTCAGTACAAAACCGTAATGCTGGAATCCAAGCCTCAAGAAATACACAGGATGCTGCTGTTCAGTGCAACATACTGGTAAACCCAAAAGAGGATAATCTGAATGTCGAGGCAAACAGCATATGTGATACTTTCTCTGATATGTCAACTGTAATGGATAGCAGTCAAGATTACTGGGAACCAAACAGTTCAGAATGGTAATATGATCCAATTATATACTATCCAGTTTCCTTTTAACTAGGTTGCTGATCCTAAATAGACAATCAGTAACTTAGATTTAAGAATTAGCAATTCAAATTTTTCTGACCATGTGTACTGTAAAGCTAGAATATTTCGTGGCTATTAAATTTTGCGATTTTCATCTCTAAATTATTTTGTGACTATTTAAGTTTGCGTTTTTGCACCCACCCACGAAATTCGCAAATTCAATCATGCACAAACATTTCTAGTTTTACAGTATTCAAAAAGGTGGCTTATTTGGTGTTTAAAATGCCTTTTTCAAGAGAGCAGTCTTATATGATACATACACTCTAAGAATGAAATAAAATCAAAATCATCATTTTTCAGTCATACTACGCTAGAAGAAGATGATCAAGTTTTATCTACACCCAAATATATGGTGTTTGAGGAACAATTGATGCAGCTATTTGTTTGTTGCAAACACTGTTTTTCCCTGACTGACAACACTGTGACTCATATTGGTTCCATGATATCTGTTCATCAGTGTTGCATTAAATGTAACCGAACATCAACCTGGCAATCACAACCAACTATTAACAATATACCAGCAGGCAATTTGTCAATATCTGCAAGCATCTTATTTTCTGGGTCAACACCACAATCCACTTTAAGATTTCTCGCTCACTTGAACCTTTACGCCATAAGCAAAAGTACATTCTTTCAACACCAGCGTGATTTTTTAATACCAGTTATAACTAAAAAATGGAAACAACATAGAGCAGAGCTTCATGAACATCTAGCATCCGAAGGGAGATCATTAAGATTGATTGGTGATGGTAAGTGTATCATACTTGTGTTCCCTGCTTGCTTGTTTTACCACTGCCCATTGAAAATGATCACAGTGTGTTAGAAAAAAATATATCTGCTACAGCACTGGATGGGTTTTCAGTAGCACATTTGGAAGCATCTCATGGTCATGAACGTTAGTAATGATCCTGTCCACTCTAACATCAATCATTTGTGGTCTTTATTTAACACTCTGAAAAGAAAAAAATCATTAAACTTATTAATCTGAAATAAAAGATCAGATAATATGCATGACATTTAATGTTTTCTAAGGCAAATCCTATCTTGAATATTGTCCATGTGTAGTTATACTATATCACAATAGCTCACTGCGACATACAAAAATTTAACTAATGAAAGTACTGTTAGGTTTTGATTTTCCATTCAACAACTCAACCGATTTATACTTGTGAATTTTATCATCTATGCAGGTATTTTGACAATTGTACGAGATAGCAGTGTTTCAGTGCAAATTTTTACACTTCAAATAAAACATACTGTTTTAGGAAGGGCAGATAGCCCGGGACACTGCGCTAAATATGGCACCTACACTGTTATGGACACAGTATGCAACAAAGTAATTGCCTTGGATGTGGTTCAGGTATATATATATATAGTTGTTAGAATTTTGTAATTAGCTCATTGAATTAATGATTTTAAACAATCTGATGGATCACCATTGATAGCTAAGGTCATTTAATCCAAGATCATTAATTTAATCCAAGAATTTTGAATAGTAGAGAGCAAATAAAAATAAGATTAGCCGAAAAAACATTTTGCTCTATTCCATTTAGGTAGAATAATATTTATTTATTTTGTATTCAATTTTACATGTTGAAGTCTAATCAAGTGGGAGGCTCATACCACATGGAATTGCATGGGCTTAAACAATGTTTAGATCAACTGAAAGACTTTGAAATAGAAAGCATTGTCACTGATCGCCATCCAGGCATTATGAGGTTTCTTCGAGATGAAAAATCTCACATTAAAAGCTACAATGACATTTGGCATACGGCCAAAGGTACTTACAAACTACCCTAAACATTCAAATACAGCCCATAAGCTTATAGGTTGAACCTTGCTCAATTGTACCAGTGAGCGGTTGGTGAGCATGGGTCTGTCAATGGATGTTTACCTTATTTGGTTGATTAGGCCTTTTTCAGAATCGAATTCATTACCGGCGAAAAGCGGCATCTTGAAGGTCAAACATGACCAACCCCACATGTAATAGAGTGGGTAAACCGCATATTTTTGAGCGCATCATGACTAATGAATATGAATGACCAAACACGCTGTCTACCTCGCAAAGTCACAGGCAGAACAAGTAGCCCTCAAAGACCCATCACCCAGCAGTTCCGACCTGTTTCGCCTGGCAAAACAGATGAGACGCGCCAACCGTGACGTCCAAGGTGAGAAACCTGTCCGCAATGACGCCGGCGAGCTGTGTCTGGACGACAAGGCGATGCAGGCTGCCTGGAGAGAGCACTACGAACGCCTCTCAAATGTAGAATTCGAGTGGGATCCCGAATCCCTCACAGAAGTCCATCCCGTGGAGGGCCCGGCACCTTACATCTCATTGGAACAGGTGTTGAAAGCAATCAAGTCCATGAAGTGTGGTAAAGCTGCTGGCACATCCCTGATCATAGCTGAGATGCTCAAAGCCTCAGGTGTAGAAGGTGCCCAGCTGATCCGCGACCTGATAGAGGCCATCATCCACTACGGAAGATTCCTACTGACTGGGAAGAGAGCATCATTGTCTCTCTCTCTTACAAGGGCAAGGGCGTCGCCATCGGCCTGAAACTACCGAGGCCTCAAGCTACCTCGAAAGCAGGTCATGAAGGTGCTAGAGCAGCGTCGCAGAGAGCATTCTCCGTCAACAAGTGCACATAAATGACATGCAGTTCGGTTTCATGCCCGGCCGTGGTACAACCGACGCCATATTTATTGTGCGCCAGCTACAGGAAAAGTTTCTCGCCGCAAACAAGCCGTTGTACATGGCGTTTGTCGACCTGGAAAAGGCCTTTGATCGTGTCCCCAGACGTGTCATCTGGTGGGCCCTCCGCAAGCTCGGAGTCGAGGAGTGGCTAGTACTACTCATCCAGAGTATGTACGACAATGCCAGAAGCAGGGTGCGGGTTGGTCGCAACCTAAGTGACGAATTCAGCGTAAGAGTGGGAGTGCATCAAGGCTCATGTCTAAGTCCCCCTGCTGTTCATCACTGTGCTGGAGGCACTCTCCCAAGAGTTCCGCACGGGTTGCCCATGGGAAGATCTGTACGCTGATGACCTGGTCATCATCTCCGACTCGCTGGAGGAACTTCAAGCCAAGTTGGCACTCTGGAAGACTGGCATGGAAGCCAAAGGGCTCCGGGTCAACATGGGGAAAACCAAGATCATGATATCAGGGCCGGGTGCTCCAGAAAACCGGCAAACACCCCTTAACGTGCTTCCATCCTCTGTACTGGCTGCTCCTGTTGGGTCCATAAGAAATGCAGTGGCATCACTGGCATATTGCTCCCCGACCCCACCTTCCGGTGTAACAGGTGCAGTGGTCTGGCTAGACCAATAGACAGCAGACCTATGACTGAAGTGACAGTCGGCACAGAAAGACTGGAGGTGGTCCCATCCTTCTGTTACCTCGGGGACACCCTGTCCTCTGGCGGCGGTTGTGAGCTTGCTTCCATCACTAGATGTCGCACAGCCTGGGGCAAAATTCAATGAGCTCCTGCCCATCCTCACCTCTCGCTCTATCCCCATCACTTCGAGAGGACTTGTATACAACTCTTGTGTCAGGAGCATCATGCTGTATGCAAGTGAGACCTGGGCCCCGACCTCTTCTGTTCTGCATCGACTGCAACGCAATGACCGGGCCATGATCCGCTGGATGTGCGGCGTCACCACCAAGGATCAGGCCAGCTCTCAAGACCTACTCGGTAGGCTGCAACTGGATGACATAGTGAAGGTGCTCCGCATAAGCGACTCAGATGGCACGGCCACATCGAGCGCAGTAATGGCTGGCTAAGAAGAGTACAGGACATTGACCCCGGTGGAGGCCGAAGCCGTGGCCGCCCAAATAAGACATGGGCGGAAGTGGTCCGCGCGGATCAGCTGGCGCTGGGTATGGCTGAGACCCACCCTTCCGACAGGACAGCTTGGAGTGGTACACTAAGAAGTGCCGTCAGACTGGACCCACCCCTGCTTCAGGGATTAAATTAGTCCAGTTTAAACTAAACATGGATGATGATGATGATGAAACCCACATGCAAGAGAGTTGGTAAAATGCCTATCTTTGAGTGCATCGTGACCAAATGAAGGAGCGTCTGTCCAGATTTTTTATCCTTTTAAATTGAAGGGCTTGCTTTAACAGTCAGATTAGACCTTATCGAACGACCCTATTACCTGCAAAAAATGGCATCTTGAAGATCAAAAATGACCTGCTCACGTGTCTTTGAGCGCATCATGACTAATGAAAGAGCGTCTGTCAGCATTTTTTTTTCTTTTTAAATCGAAGGGCTTGCTTCAAAGAACAGATTAGGCCTTATCCGAGCGACCCCATTACCCGGCATCTTGAAGGTCAAAGATGACCAACGCCCACATGTAATAGAGTGGGTAAAATGCCTGTATTTGGGGGCATCGTGACTAACGAAGGAGCGTCTGTCCGGATTGTTTTTCTTTTTAAATCAAAGGGCTTGCGCTGGGGAACAGATTGGGGCTTATCGAAACAACCCCATCACCAAATCTAAAAGCGGCATCTTAAAGATCAAAGATGACCTACTACACGTGTCTTTGAGTGCATCATGACTAATGAAGGAGCGTCTGTCCGAATTTTTTTCTTTTTAAATTGAAGGGCTTGCTCCAAAGAACAGATTAGGCCTGATCCGAATGACCCCATTACCAGCGAAAAAGTGGCATATTGAAGGTCAAAGATGACCAACCCCACATGTAATAGAGTGGGTAAAATGCATAGTTTTTGAGCGCATCGTGACAAATGGAGCATCTGTCCGGATTTTCTTTTCTTTTTAAATCGAAGGGGCTTGCTCTAGAGAACAGATTAGGCCTTATCGAACGACCCCATTACCGGCAAAAAGCGGCATCTTGAAGGTCAAAGATGAATACTCACGTCTAATAGGTGGGTAAAAATGCGTATCTTTGAACGCATCGTGTCTAATGAAGGAGAGTCTGTCTGGATTTCTAATCAGACAAAATAGGCCTTTTTCTGCAAGTCATGATGCAAAAATGCTTTTTCCTTTGGCAGGTAAGTACCTTAGGGCAATAGAAAATGATTTGTCCACGGACACAAGTGAGATCACCCCCGTATCCAAATTACGCGCGATTTTTCAAAATGGCCGCCCCAAATTCTTTGAACTGGATATCTCCACTTCTATATATGCTAGAAACATGAAATTGGTGTCAAAACATATGTTTTTAATGTCAAGAAATCCGAAAATATATATTTTACAGCTCTAATTACAATATATAATCATTTTATGTCATATTTGTCACCCCTTTTATCCAAATTACGCCCGATTTTTCAAAATGGCCGCCCCAAATTCTTTGCTAGAAACATGAAATTGGTGTCAAAACATATGTTTTCAATATTCAGGAATTCTAATAAATTTATTTCATGAATACAATATTTAATTATTATTTTTTAGTATTAGTTAATGAAAAATCAATATTATAAGGCAGCAACATTAGTCTAGCATTGTACTGTTAGCTGCTGCAATATGAATAAGTATTTGCGTAGTAGAGGATTTAATCAACTTTTTTCTGATGTCTGAGTCATGATGCAAAGGTTTCCTTTGGCAGGGAAGTACCTTAGGGCAAAAGAAAATGATTTGTCCATGGACACAAGTCAGATCAACCCCCGTATCCAAATTATGCGCATTTTCCAAAATGGCCGCTGGGCATATCGTAAAAAATTATGTTTTTTTTTTTTTAAGCTACATTGATGTGTAATACCTGAAATTTGGGGTTAACAGGGTCACTGATTCCATTTCCAGTATTATTTTAATGATTTGACCTTATCTTGACCTTCAAATCCAAGATGGCTGCCCCTTACCCTATGTAGTTTACATTTTTTATTTTTGAACCTACATCGATGTGTAATACCTGGGCTTTAAGGGTTAGAGGGGTCACTGATTCCATTTTCAGCACCATATTAATGATTTGACCTCATCTTGACCTCCAAATCAAGATGGCTGTCACTTACGACATGAAGTTTACATTCTTTTTATTTTTAAACCTAATTGATGTGTGTGTAGTGTGTGAGGATATAAGTTTTTCCAGTGGTCATCAAGTTAATTAAGATGACTGGCTGGGAGAAGTTTCCTCTGATATTTAGCCGGAATCTGTCTTTGTGGAGCTTCAGAGAGTTACCCACCAAAGTTGTTTTCTAAGAGTATGAGGGTTGGCTGTTGGACATCACAGAAGCTGTGGAGGTATTTGAATACCTCGATCATGTCACCTCTCTTGTGTCGATGCTCTACTTCAGAATCTTTAGTCTTTCAGAGTTGGTTTTGTTGGGATAGAAGGTTTGGCTCCGCTGTATCCTTGAGCAAGTATTTTCAGGTGTTACCAGATGCGGGGGTCCATATCCAGGATGGGTCTCACCAGACCTTGTACAACTGACAAAGGTTTATTTCATCATATAGCACAGTACTTTTTCCACCACGTGTTTGAATGCTAGCCTGTTGTCCATACCAGATGTCAGGGATTGAAATGATATTACAGAATGAACATACCCACAGATGTAATTAATGTCATACCCTGCAATTTCACAACCCATTGTTATTCGAAGAAATGTAGCTTCCAGTTGTACAATCTGTACATCAACATGTGGCTTTTGCCAATTAACAAACTGTCACAACCAATGCAACAATTAGAATGATTTGGAAGATGCAAAGAGAGAACCACTGGATGTTCCATCATTGGGACCCTAGATTCTTTAGCCACTCAATGTAGGAGGCTTATATATTCATATGTACATTTATATGTGTATATATATGTATCTGTTGTTTGCAACATTCTTTGGTTTAGAATAAATGTTGTTACTGTAATAATCTTTGTGCATAACTCTCATGATGAAAGGTATGGAGAAGCTGAGATTCCATTACCATTCAAATTATGTTTACCAGTATATATGTTATCATATTTCAATGCTAAATGGAATCACCATGGATTTATGAGTTAAGATCAGGTTAAATCAGTAAAATAATACAGTGCAGTTGCAACCGGTAACCCTGAAAAGCTAAAAATACATGTATTACACAAACATTGCTTAGAAATAAAATACATAAAATTTTTGCGATAAAGTAGTAGCAATCTTGGATTTGAAGGTCAAGATAAGGTCAAATAACTAAAATGATGCTGAAAATGGAATCAGTGACACCTTCAAACCCTAAAGCCCAGTATTACACATTGATGTAGGCTCGAAAGTAAAATATGTAAACTACACATGGTAAGTGGCAGCCATCTTGGATTTTAGTAGCAATCTTGGATTTGAAGGTTAATATAAGGTCAAATAACTAAAATAGTGCTGAGAATGGAATCAGTGACACTTTTAAACCCTAAAGCCCAGGTATTACACATTGATGTAGGTTCAAAAGTAAAATATGTAAACTACACATGGTAAGTGGCAGCCATCTTGGATTTGAAGGTCAAGATAAGGTCAAATCATTAAAATAATGCTAGAAATGGAATCAGTGACCCTGTTAACCCCAAATTTCATGTATTACACATCAATGTAGCTTAAAAAGTAAAAAACATAATTTTTTACGATATGCCCGGCGGCCATTTTGAAAAATCGCACGTAATTTGGATACGGGGGGTGATCTCACTTGTGTCCATGGACAAATATTTTTCTATTGTCCTAAGGTACTACCCTGCCAAAGAAAAGCTTTGCATCATGACT
>JAGTTF010005497.1:5231-15924 GCA_019095985.1 Streblospio benedicti | reverse complement strand
CCTAACCCCGGGCCCAATTTGCCCTAGACTTGGGCAATTGAAATTTTGCCAGCAGGAAGTAATGCTTCCATTACATGACCAAATCGACTAACAGTTGCCTTAAATGAATCTGATAAACCTGACAGCGCACATAGCTCTGGCAATAAACCTTTACGAAAAGCAGACCCTCCGCCTATCACTAATATAAATGCTTCAAACGAAACAACCGCCAATCACAAAAATTTAATGCATCGGGCCGATGCAAAACAAGATAACATCATGCATGAGAACTGTACTAATACTCCCTTCAATGTAAACAGATCAAATGGCCATATTGAATATGCTTATCAGCCCAGTGCCGCAAATAAGCACAACTCAATAATAAAGGAAAATTGCAAATAACACCTGCCATTGATTGCATGTTCAATTTCAATAGCAGTGAAATTTGTGACTTGCTGGATTATGACCATGCAGGAGGACATGTGCGAAAGGCCAGCTGTGATACGATCAATAATAAACCTGCCATTGATTCAAATACACCAAATTTGAATATCAATAAAGTTGACGTAATAAATGACCATGCCTATGCTTCTCAAGCTGACGGTGATAAGATCAACCCAACTGTAAACTTACAACAAGCCAGTGTTACACAGTTACTACCAGGTCAATCACCTGTTGCACAAGTTAAAGATTACATTCCTATCAGAATACAATACAACACCCATGATCCATTCAAATCTGCCACCCAATGTTCTGCATAAATCATAAATTATGTAAACACACCAAAATTTACAGGTGAGATAAGCCCTAAGAATGTCAAGCAATATCCAGAAATTATACAAGGTGATCAAACATACTTGAAATTACACAGATGGCTGTATTGACAACTGCCATAAATCAGTCAGCAAGAAACACTGGTATTGACTTTGATAAATCACGTATTTGAATTACTATTTTCCCAAATAATGGAACAAAAGCGAGATGCCCTTCCAGGGAATATACCTTACCCTGTAAACATTAACAGTATTAACGACAAAGACGAGAATTTTTATGAAGATTTAGACTAGTTCAGGCACCGCATAATCCCCCAAAGTTCATAAAATCCAATCATTCACCCCAGTCCAAAGTCACTTCATCCCCCCCCCACCCCTCCCTTCATCAAAATCCATAACATATAACCCAGATGACATTTACTGCATGTCAAGTTCACCTAAATCAATCCCATCGAAACCACTATACCATCAGTTCCATCAATTAATCCCCATCAATCAACCAACAATTATACGATAACTAGCTACATTGTTTAACATTTATTGAATAATCCGTGCCAATGCACATTTTCGTCCTAAATAGTTGCCGCAATTCCCATGACATGATTCACATTCAACACGAAAATGATATGGCTGTCAATATGTGTAACATTTAAATGGTAGGAGTTGTATTAAAAGCAATGCTGTGCTGTCTCTTTTGTCATTGAAGCATGTTGACGTTGTTCCAAGCTTGTTTTCCCAATATTCTGCAGTCGCACTGGCTCTACTGTTGTGACAAATATACATGTACAGGTCCATAGCAAATCAACCAATGATTCGCTGTGTTTAGCTAATGCCATGTTATTTCATACACCTCAGTAACCCAGGTTGCAGGAAGGATGCTTGCTAACTTATAATTGAATCGCACAGGCAATGCTGATATGTAATAGCATGGCTGGTAGCAAGTCTGTTCTGAGTCCATTATGAGTCTCTCAGGATGTTTAGCCTCTGTCTCCCCCCAAGCAACATATCAGCAACCCCGGTTCCATTGATATACTAGTTAATGCAGACTTTGCAAATACCCGCCAGTCGCCTTATACTACAGCTTATACCCATAAGAATGTGTTAGACATCCAATTACCATCTCATTATTTGTTATATTTATTACATCATGTCCTCAATCAGCCTACTTTTTGCCATCATGCATTCTATATTAATTATATGCTTAACCCCAGAACCATTAAAATGTTATCATTCCTCATGACTCCTTAAACTTACAGAAATCCCAAATTCTGTTAACTTACGGATGTAATTTTCGTATAATAATTATGACATTTTCATTTATCATCAAAATCCTCATTGATTTCCAGTAAATAGACTCCACCCAATGCACCGCACATCCATTCCCTTTGAATTCCCTATGAATCATGCTCACATTATTTACCCCCCCATCATTTACAATCCCCACGACCTTTGACCATTTCCCTTCATCCTCCATTCAGACCCACCCTACAATAATGCACGAAACCACACCCCCCTGCCCATGCAGCATTTGTTCCCATCCGTGATTAAAATTCCAATATGTTAACTCTCTAACCTGTGCTATCTTACTGCAAATATCACACTAAACGACCAAATTTGTTTGTTCAGAAATCGGGAGTAGTTAAGAACTATTACATTCACCTCAAATTGTTATTACAGTTAGTATTTGATTATGCCTTATCTCACTAATAACTTTGTAGTGGGCTAATATATATAATGCCATGAAGATTTTTATTCTCGTTACTAGAATTATACAATGTTTAGTGGCCTTATCATGTCATGTGCCAATTGATCATGTTTCATAATTGTGAATTATAATAATAATACAACTGTCACCTATGTCTACTATGTTATAAATTTTCTACAAGTGACCATCGGGAATTCTCTCATTTTGACTTTTTAGTTGCGTCGCTTCAGTAGCTGAAGCGAAAGCCTTGTGATCACTTTGTTTCTATGTATGTATGTATGTATGTCTCCGGACAAGCTAGAGCTTTTACCGTTCCACAGATTTCGTTCAAACTTTACACGACTATGAGGTATGAGGCGACACCGAAGTGATTCGATTTTGGGCGCTCTGCCAATTAAATTTTGTTTTCTAGAAGCGCTTTTATGACATTTTTAATGATATTCAATGCACTTAGCCAGCAAGTGAAACGTTATACGTGTACTGGCCATAGTATACGTCATTACACGTATGACGTCAAAACGTAAAACTACAGGAAGTTAAACGTGTTAGTGAAGCTAAATGTTAAACGAAGCTGAAGCCCTTGTGATCACTTTGTTTCTATGTATGTATGTATGTATGTACGTATGTATGTCTCCGGACAAGCTAGAGTTTTTACCGTTCCACAGATTTCGTTCAAACTTTACACGACTATGAGGTATGAGGCGACACCGAAGTGATTCGATTTTGGGCGCTCTGCCAATTAAATTTTGTTTTCTAGAAGCGCTTTTATGACATTTTTAATGACATTCAATGCACTTAGCCAGCAAGAAAAAATCAATATTTCAACCAAGCACCAAAATTGATTATTGGATTTGAAACTGATATTGATTATCATCTTGTTATCTAGTACTATTGTATGGTAACACAAATAGCTTTATGCTGGATATATTGATTCTGATTCATTCTGATGTTTTCTCTTCAAATTCATAGATTTCTTGATTGTAAAGTATACATTTTTTCAATATATTATCTTAATTGTCCATAAGTCAACCAGGGATGGGCGCAATACTTAAAAAAGTATTGAAATACTTTTGCAATACCTCACAAAAGTATTGCAATATTTTGCAATAAAGTATTGCAATTTTAAAAAGTAGTGCAATACTTTACAAAAGTATTGCATTACTTTTGCAATACTTCTTCACTTCTTATCATCTTTAAATCCCAATTACTAAGAACTTAAACTAGCCAACAATATATTTGGTGCTGCTTGTCTCTCCAAAGTTTATCCTTATATGATTTTTAAATATATATAAATGTTTAATGAATGACATATTGATGACGTAATATTCTGAATTTGATATGGCAAAGGAGAGAGGAATTCAAGGAGGTATGTATTTGAATTATTGAATTTGGACCATAAATGATTTCGGTAATAGATTCATATACATGTAGTACGATGAGAACCTGGAATCATAAAAATCTCTCCAGATATACATAATACTAAAATATATTCTAAAAATAAAACAAAAAATCTACAAAAGTATTGCAAAGTATTGCGCAATACTGCAATACTTTTCAAATACATTGCAATACATTTGCAATATTCTATTGCATGTACAAAAAGAATTTCAATACAGTATTGCGAGGCTTTGCAATACTGCAATACTTGCAATACTTAGTATTGCGCCCATCGCTGAAGTCAACGTCGTTCTAGCGACGCAGTGTTCTTTGAACACTTTTGATCTAGTTTTAATTAGATACTATTTTATGGTGATGTGTCATGTAATAGGGACATGACACATTGAGCGAGATGGTTATTATGTAGTACACATATTATAATATTCTTTAATGTGCATAATCTTGTTGTAACATATTCTGCACATGACCCATTTCTATAATCCGATCAGTAAAATTTGTCTAAATATCTGATACCCAGTTGGTGTGATGTTATGTTTGCTCCAATACTGGACATTGTAATCTCTATGTTATATTCAAATTATGTTTGAATTGCTGTTCATTGTTGTTCAAGAGATATTGTACTTCCAAAACAGTTATTGGGCTGGCTGTTTTTCACCATCACTAGTAAATATCTTTATGTGAGTAGCATGACTTATATATTCTGTTTTTCCGTATGATATTGGTTTTTAACCAATGTTTTAAAGCATAGTGGTTTCCTTTTTAAGGGTTTTTAAGGAATTACATTGACTTAAGGTGATCGAATGCACTTTATTGTAAGCATTTTAACACTTTGCACTTCAGACACATCCTTTTAAAAAGAATTGTGTTCTTTCCTTTATCCCATTAGATCGAAATAGATTGTTTAATTCACGTACATGAATCAAAATGGTAATGTCATTTATGTTAAAATTTCGATTAGAGTATATTAATTTTTTCCATATTTTATCCCAGTTGATTATTGTTGCTATCTTCTCATAACCCAACTTAATCCAAATAGCCCGTCTGTGAATTATTACATACGGAGCCTCACATTCACCAACTCTGTGCTGATGTTGTTCTTTGATTTTAAATGATTTCTGTTCCATAATCGATATTCTCATTGGATCCAAAGTATTACCATTGTTATTCTGAGTTTAAAGATACCCCCATCCCCACATCCCCTTCACCACACGATCATGCTGTCATCAAAATGCGTAACAATGCATTGAACGAGCTAAATTAACATAACCAATTAAATTTGTTAGAATTGATAAAATGGCCCCAAGATTAATCCCCGCTGCATCTATTTATAGATAGATCGCACAGTCTGCTTCCCAATTTCATTATGCTATAACCCCGCCACATATCGCCTTACTTGAAATACAGTGACTGATTTTGAATTGAATTTCTATCCCTACGCCGACCTACTATCATCATAAGCAACTATGATTATCTAGGAAATAAGAATCCCCTGATTATCCCCTACCCCCATCAAAATAAATAAGCAAATACTTTAATACTGTAATTAAATTCCATTGTCCAAAATAAACATATTCCATGTGCAAATTGAAATAGCAAGTATGTTGACTTCATTCTGCTCATCATAATGCAAATGAAAATTTCAATAATCAAAATTAACTTACACATGCTAATAGTTAGCCATAAACTTCCATTATTGGACTCCCATTTTGATCTCTGCTATCCACTGTACTACCTCTACACATGTATTGACCAAATAGTACTCATTCACAAATTGACTTTCACCTCCCATTTAAATCAACGCAATCATGTGGTGATTTGTTGCCAAAAGAAGATTACACATTTAAAAGGATTAAGCAAGACACACAGAAAGCTAATTGAAATTTCACGGATACGTTTTTGTGAAATCAACTGCATTATTTCTTTGATTATCATTGCATTGTATAGACTTAGATTATATTAGTATTAATTGTGAATAACATTGTGTTAGGTTTATCTCAATTAATTTTTATGCTATAATAAGAATTTTTAGAGAATTTGCATAACATTTATTGTCAGGTGTAGTATTTAGCATAAGGAATAATGATAGACTGAATGTTATTATTTAATCTTACTTAGTAGAATGTATTATTACAAAATTAACTACCTATCAATTCATGTATGCTGTCAACCTCATGTATTAGACGTCAATACATATGTCATCATGTACGTTATCGCATTGTAAACGTTTGCGTTATTGTCATACATATTCTACAATATAGATATATATACATCAAACCAAATTCATAACCATTTCACAAGTTTGTAATAGTGCAATCAATCGGATGGACTTTTTATGCACGATCATTACACTGCATTCCTATTCATTTTCAATTGGACATTTGATTAAAATTTGTATGCTTTGCCTATAACCTTATTTGAACTTGGGAATTATAACACATGTAAAAATGAATATAATCATGCTTAAACTACTTTTAGTATGATCATGTACTTTATGTACACCTATTGTATTGATTCTTTATTATTTTAATGCTTTTGCCTTGATTTATGAATAATTTTCATAGTTGTTAGTAATATTACATTTGTTTTATGTTGGTACATTGTGTTAGCACGTAGATACACAAAAAGTAGTTTATCTTTCTCCATTATAATTTGTCAACTTATATTACTGTCATAAATATTTAAATGTTTGTTAAATTTATTGTCATTAATATTTGATATTGTTTGTAATAGTCTGTATTGATTAAGCTAGATGTTTACATGTTTGTGTATCTTAAATATTGATTTGATATGCATGTTAATACATAACGTGTCTCAGTATAAATTCACATCGGTTGCATTATGTTATCAACTTGGTCCATCACACTTGTTGTGACTTATTTTGCTTATTTTTTTAAAATCCAATTGTGTACAATTGAATTTATACATGGGGAGGAAAATATCATGTAAATGTATAGCTTATGAGTCTATATCAGACTCATAAGCTTGGGCTTAGCCTACCCACTGCTGCAAGGCTTATCATTGATAGATGCCGTGAGCCATATTAGTCTAGAGGACAGAGGATATAACTCTGTGTAGTTGATTGTAGTGATCAGTTAATAAATAGTATTCAAGCCATCTCCATGGTCTTTCTACTTCCTTATGTCTTAGAGTAATACCACTCATGACAGTACTCACTTTGGCGTTGGCATTTCAGTAGCTGAAGCGAAGCCCGTGATCACTTTTTGTTTCTATGTATGTATGTATGTATGTCTCCGGACAAACTACAGCTTTTACCGCTCCACAGATTTCGTTCAAACTTTACACCCACTATGAGGTATGAGGCGACACCAAGTGATTCGATTTTGGGCGCTCTGCCAATCAAATTTTGTTTTCTAGAAGCGCTTTTATGACATTTTTAATGATATTCAATGCACTTAGCCAGCAAGTGAAACGTTATACGTGTACTGGCCATATTGTACGTCATTACACGTATGACGTCAAAAGCATAAAACTACAGGAAGTTAAACGTGTCAGTGAAGTTAAATGTTAAAAACGTAGCTGAAGCGAAAAGCCTTCACAGTGCCGACACTGATAACCGTAATGTACATTACGGTTATCCTGATGACGTTGTGGACATTTTGTGCAGTTTTTAATATTGCATTATCCATCCTTCGTTTTGTCATTTGTCAATGGATATTTACTACAATCCTGTTGATATAATGATAAATAAAAGATATACCTTGTAATGGTGGAGTTTCTATTGTATAAAAAAGCCAAAATGCTCATATAACCAAAAAGCCCGATGACCGTAATGACCCAGCAAAGAGAAATATTGATGACCGTAATGACAAAAACTGATACCCGTAATGATCATGTTTGCATTGTGTACATAAATAATAAAACTTTCATGTTAGAATTTTTAAATGTAAATATATTTATATATACATAGAATTATATTTTTTTGCATACAAGTTATATTTCATATTGATACTATATATATGCAATCGATTAGATAAATCAATAAACATCAAGGTTATAAAAAAGCGCGAGTTTGTAGATACATCATAGATACTGTCACCTGTACTTCCCAATTACCTGAGTTCAAAACAGTTAAACATGCAGGTAAGTTTTTTTTATCAATAATGATTATTGTATTAATCACGATTATGAATCACAGTGACTTTTAATGGTTATGGGGCGAAGAGCTATTCATATAATACATAAGTTTCATTGAAATTGGAATGTATTAATTGCTATTTAAAAACAAAGAACTACTAAATTAACTTGTATTTACATACTTCTGTTAAATTATCATATCACACTGTCATTCACAGGAACAGGACAAATTAAATGGTGAGGAGTAATGTGAAAAAAAAATATTTGTTTGATGTTGATTTAGTTCTTGTTTTTTACCACTTTAATTAAGATTTTTAAACTTTTAAACATGCATGTTCTTACTATTTAAGATAAGTACACCTGAAGTTTTAAGTTTATCATTTGTAATGGCTTGAACCAATGATTATGGTAGATCCTTAGTCCTTATAACAAAACATGATTAGATATAAATGTATATAGGCATTTTAGATACTTTAAAAAAAGTATTAATTTAAACACTACTAGTATTATATCGGATGTCAAGTACAATCATTACGGTTATCTTTAAAATAAATCTGATCGACATTACGGTTATCGATAAAGAATCATTACGGTTATCAGCGCCGAAATTATTTTGTCAAATATCATCCAAACTAAACACCATTGTACGTTCACAATGATTCCTAAGGTTCCCTATGCGATAATACGCTACACTAATCCATAGTTACTGTTAAACACTTATTAGAAACTTCAATATTGTAGAAAATTCAAAGTGATGAAACCTACCTTCCGCCATCTTGGATAACCGTAATGTACATTACGGTTATGAAAGTTAAGAATTGCTGTATATACACTAAAATTCGCCGTAAGATTAAGGGCTACAAAAACAGTTTTGATGTACCAAATCTATTTCGATTTTATTGATTTTTTTTGTTGATGATTGTCACGACTACTACTCCTACGTTGATTTGACCTTGACTTTAACCTGCACATATACACTGACTCGTGTAAGAGGGGCCGAAAATTGTCACTTAAATCATGCTGACGGCCGAAAATTGTCCGAGGGGGGCGAAAATTGTAAACACGTTAAAATACATAATCCCACTTAATTCCTTATACAGGTGCTCTTTCGATACCATCCGTGTTTTGGTGAATCATATTAGATAGTACACTAAATATGTACTTGTAAATAAACATTTATGTAGAATGTGTGTGCCAGTTAATATAGCTATGACAGTTTTCGCCTTTAAAGGGCCGAAAAATAGGCTGGTTTACCCTATGTATGTATGTATGTATGTATGTATGTATGTATGTATGTATGTATGTATGTATGTATGTATGTATGTATGTATGTATGTATGTATGTATGTATGTATGTATGTATGTATGTATGTATGTATGTATGTATGTATGTATGTATGTATGCATGCATGTATGTATGTTTGTATGTATGTATGTGTGTATGTATGTATGTATGTCTCCGGACAAGCTAGAGTTTTACCGCTCCACAGATTTCGTTCAAACTTTACACGACTATGAGGTATGAGGCGACACCCGATGTGATTCCGATTTTGGCTCTGCCAATTAAATTTTGTTTTCTAGAAGCGCTTTTATGACATTTTTAATGATATTCAATGCACTTTAGCCAGCAAGAAAAATCAATATTTCAACCAAGCACCAAAATTGATTATTGGATTTGAAACTGATATTGATTATCATCTTGTTATCCAGTACTATTGTATGGCAATACAAATAGCTTTATGCTGGATATATTGATTCTGATTCATTCTGATGTTTTCTCTCTTCAAATTCATAGATTTCTTGATTGTAAAGTATACATTTTTCAATATATTATCTTAATTGTCCATAAGTCAACCAGGGATGGGCGCCAATACTTAAAAAAGTATTGAAATACTTTTGCAATACCTCACAAAAGTATTGCAATATCTTATTTATTTGGAATTATTTTGGGATATTTTTTGCAAAAGTATTGCAATTTTTAAAAAGTAGTGCAATACTTTTGCAATAGCATTACTTTGCAATACTTCTTCACTTCTTATCATCTTTAAATCCCAATTACTAAGAACTTAAACTAGCCAACAATATATTTGGTGCTGCTTGTCTCTCCAAAGTTTATCCTTATATGATTTTTAAATTAATATAAATGTTTAATGATTGACATATTGATGACGTAATATAATGAATTTGATATGGCAAAGGAGAGAGGAATTCAAGGAGGTATGTATTTGAATTATTGAATTTGGACCATAAATGATTTCGGTAATAGATTCATATACATGTAGTACGATGAGAACCTGGAATCATAAAAATCTCTCCAGATATACATAATACTAAAATAATTCTAAAAATAAAACAAAAAATCTACAAAAGTATTGCAAAGTATTGCGCAATACTGCAATACTTTTCAAATACATTGCAATACATTTGCAATATTCTATTGCATGTACAAAAAGAATTTCAATACAGTATTGCGAGCTTTGCAATACTGCAATACTTGCAATACTTAGTTTTGCCCCCATCGCTGAAGTCAATGTCGTTCTAGCGACGCAATGTTCTTTGAACACTTTTGATCTAGTTTTAATTAGATACTATTTTATGGTGATGTGTCATGTAATAGGGACATGACACATTGAGCGAGATGGTTAACTATGGTGTATTTTTATATTATAATATTATTTAATGTGCATAATCTTGTAGTAACATATTCTGCACATGACCCATTTCTATAATCCGACCAGTAAAA
>JAGTTF010005496.1:0-31712 GCA_019095985.1 Streblospio benedicti | reverse complement strand
ATGTTTACTGGTGTACATCAGTTTGTGGTTAAGTTACCATGGTTACCGATCTGTGCAAGGAATGGGATTGTTGTATCAACAGATAGAAATGGCATCTAGGTGTAAACAATACTTGTATCAAACCAACAACTAAATAATATAGATATGGTACATGTGAAAAAATCCATTAATGTTGTAATAAAATACGTTCTGCAGCAATAAAAGATAAGTTTTTATCAAGCAATCAACAAACATTATCTACATAAGACACTACACATTGATCTGAGAAAAAAGCTTAAACACACACTCAACGAGTGTCTGCTTTGTTTTTATAATAGATAAGTTATATCATAACGTTCTCATGTATGATCAATCTCCCAGATTGACACTCACAAAAATAGTTCATATCCTTCCGTGGCGTCATTAACTGTGATCGAGGTCGTTCCCAAATGAAATATTTGGAAAGAAAGTAATGTTTCAGCGTCGTGTTTGATTTTGTTCAATTCAGTGGGTCATAAAGCATCTGTGGAACTGATAAAATGCATTTTTTAACAAGTTTGTACCATATTATCACGAAAACAAAAGTTGAAATGAGAACGTTGTGGGGGATCTTTCACCAGAGCAGCGAGGAAAGAATCTCTCACCCAGATCAACAAAAGTGCGATCACAGACCATGTGAAACAAAAGAGACGCGCAGAGACGTTTTGAAAATGGTAACAGGAGTTGCCGATACTGTCAACAGTAAATTTTGTTTGTGTTGTGAAAAGATGAACTAATAAATAATGTATATCATTTGAAATTTGCTGCAGGCAGGTAGCTCATACATATGACACAATTAAGGGTTACTGTACTACATGTATGAAAAACGATGTGATATACTCATCAGATTTTTTTGAACATTGACTATCATGAGGACAGGTTTCTGGACGCATAGTGATAAAATTTCATGCAAGTACATGGAATAATTTTAGAGATAACCCCCTAATTGATTCTATTCATTACCTCAAAACAGCAATACATCATATATACAAGACTGTATTCAAAGCCACTTTATTCTACTTGCACATTATAACAACCCCAATGAACTCGTGTATATAAAGCGAAATTTTGTTATTTATCTATTCTGCAATTATAATTAGTCATACTCAAATATTTATTAAGATATTTACTACAAACTGTAGCTGCTCTATGAAAACTCCATTATGTACAAATGGTTGCTATGCAAAAGCTTGGGGACTACAGCAGGTGCCCCGTGTACATTATGTCAATGTCAAGGACGTGTGCACATGGGCTATTGCCAGCAATACCAAAACATGGTCAGGGGTACCACCCATCAGATTCTAAAAGTAAACATATTGTACTACCGTATTCAGCAAAACTATTGAACTATTATTTGTATTGTACTAAATTACTTATTATATCGAAGTATTCTTCTATTCTAAGTTTTGATATTCATTCAGATAATAAAATCACTAGACCCCAAGGGATCCTGTGACATGTGGGACTATAAGGGGCAAATACCATCAAATCCTACTGAAGCATAGACGAACGGCCACATCCGTTGTCCTTTTCCCGGTTTCTGAAAAAAGCCTGGATCTGCCAGTGTGCAGTGCATCTTGCTGCCATTACCGGTGCTTTATCAAATATTGAACAAATTTCGATACCCAAATAGTTTAGATGAGTTCTGCTTTTCAAACGTCGTCTTTAAAATTAATCTTTTTTAGGTGGACTACAAAGTGCTACAATATAAATATATATAACCCACTAGACTTAACTGTTTAAACACTGTTGGTTGAATGGTCATTACAGTTTTATTATAAGTATTTGTAAATAAAAGATTAAGTTTTAGTGCTGAAGTTTCTTGACGATAAATGAATGTAGGATTATATTAATTGCTATGGACATGCACAGGTACCCTTTCTAGCTCCACATTTATTAGTATCTAAGCTGGTGCTCTACAAGGTTGGTGTGCTCTTTTACTTATTTAATTAATATTGTCAAATGGAGTTGTGGAATATGATATGATCAGGTTAACCCCCATGGGCTTGAGGTCAAACAATTGGCAATTTATATTGCTATCTTTACATGATAATATTTTAATTGGAATTTTAAAGTATACAGGAATGGAATTGAAAAAGAAAGCTATATTTGGACCATATGATAATGTGAATGTATGACATCTTTACCACACTTTTCACAGAGAACCTAGGCTAAGATGGGCACCCCGAGGGTGTCACCGACTCCGCACGATGTGACAGAGGCTGACAGTCTGGATATCAAGGCCAAGGTGAAAATGTCTTCATTTCATTGAGTCATGCATCAAAGTTTTTTTCATATTCACGAATTTTAAAATATTAAGTACAACACATGTAGACGTATCAATGAATTTCAATATTGGCTAAGAATCAATTGTGAATTATCAGGTGATTTCTATTTAACTTCACCTGCAATACACTTTAATTACAGCTAAAACATCATAGTAGGAAATAATTGTTCTAGGGACAAACACAAACTCTTGTCAAGAAAATTTACTTACACACTCAAGTGGCAAACAGTCCATGGCAGAACCATTAACAAAAAGGGAAAACTCATAAACATGCAACTTTAAAATAGCAAGTTCCTGAGAACAATAAATAAACAATAACTATTATGCATTTATGATGGTACATTCATTGAGAAATTAAAATAAAACGATATTACCACTTTATCAAAGTATACTGTCCCTTTGAAAATGTAAGTTCGCATCTATATAACATTGAATGGAAAAATCGTAGACATTATTGTTTTAATTAGGATTAAAATTATGATGCATTGCATGGCCCAATCTGTATTAGCTAAGTTTAGAAATGGTGTCCTTCGGCTTTGCATAGAAAGTGTTCAATACTCTAATTCACCAAAATTGTGGAAAGATTATGCAAAATTTGTAATTTGAATAAAGTGAAAGATGAATTCCAGTTTTAACTGTAATTGTCCATATCTGAATAAGTGTAGAGAAGAACTTTATGATCTTGCTAAACAGAAAGTTCCTGAATTCATCAATTCAAATTACCATGACAAATTTATCATATTAATGTCAAAATATAATTTGATTGTTGGTAATCATTTAATCATAGTATGGGACAAAAGAAAATCAAAATTATATAATTAATAAGCCTGTATATCCTGCTAGTATATACTGTTTAATAATTCTGCACACCCTACTATTATATATTGTCTATCATTGTTTTTTTTCTTTTATTTTAATTCCATAATCTACTTGCTGTATAAATGTGTTACACTGAAGTACATGTACAAAATGTATAAACCCACTGCTGTTGGGTAGATATGTGCTTGTTTGTAATTACTGTAGATCTACTGTCTCAGTATAATAAATAAAATTATGAATTGACTTTGACTTTGATTGTTTGATATAAATGTTCACATTCATCATCTAAAATGTTTCATTGTTTGCAAGATTTTACTGTTCTGTTACAAATTTATAATATTTTTGATATATCAAGAAACGTTGATTAATCGCTGATGCAAAATTCATATTTTCATTAACATGTTTTCAAAAAGATTTTGTCAATGAATGTGACTGTGGATATTTCATTTTACCTTCAAACCTTTAAATAAGTTATTTTTGGTGTGGGAAAATATATTTTTTCACTTATTTAACAACTTTGCACCTGAATTTATGAGACGAGCTGGAGTGGTAGTTTTAGGGGACTTGCTCTCTTAATGTGTGTTACTTATCTGTTGTTAAGTTGCTGAACTTTGAGTTTCTTCCATACGTTTATACCAGGCATCTCCACAGTGTCCACCGGCCTTTGTTCTCATCGTTATCTCCATCGTTACCGTCGCTGTGGTAACACTGGGCCTTGTTCTAGGGCTTGTTGTGTTTACAGGTAAGTTATTGCTAATGTCTTAGCTACATCATTAAAAATTGTAAGTTTGTTTCATCTCTAGTGGTTATCGTATATCCTATAGAGAAACGTCTGTTGAAAATACTGTATTATATAGAAGAAAGTCAGCAAGAATTATTGATAGAGAGTAAGAACATTCATCAAAATGCATCGGTAATATGTATTTTAACCACATCATGTATTCAAAACGTTTCAGGTCCACAAAAGCCTGGAGAGTGGACTGAGTGGGGATCGTGGGGAGACTGTGACGTCATCTGTGACGGGGGCTTCCGGGTGCGCATGCGCAGCTGTGTGCAAGGTGAGCAAAAATAGGGACTGAAATATCGAATCTCTTTTGACTTATGGATAATTGGAGTAACTAACGATTTCCCTTCATTATTTGAAACTTTTCATAATAAATCATTCTTATTTAATTCATTGATCAATTGCTGCAACGCAGATGGGTCCACCTGATTGTTCATAGGTGCCATAGATATTACAAACAAACAACAACAATAAGAAAAAAATATACAAACATCTGTGGTAGATAGATCTACTGATTGCTTTGGAATATTACAATAAGCATTTCTGTTAGCCCACTATTGTAAGCTGACCTTCAATAAATAAAGCACATAGTTCCCGTCATTTCCACTACAGGCCAGTGTGATGGTGCTGCGGGCCAGCAACAGAGATGTGGGACAGAAGCCTGTAGGAGGCTAGGTGAGTATATACAATAGGTGTGTGAGAAAGACACGAGAAGTTCAATACATGATGATTGAGACTTAATTTCATGTTACTGTATTCATAGCTATTCTTCATATTCACATTTTACATTTTGCTTTCTTATACAAAGAATGAATATAAAGAATGAATCTAAGATCTATGGTATTACTCAGCAAACATTGTAATGTACCATTTGCAGACTTTGCGGCTGCACGGTGGTCGACCTGGGGTGGCTGGACAGAATGCACAGAGACATGTGGACCAGGGAGTCAGCGGCGGACGCGCCAGTGCGACAATCAGTACCTCAACGGGAGCTGTGACACTGGAGGAGCAGGAGAGGAGACGCGGGCGTGTCCGGGGTGGGACTGTCCAGGTTTGTGATTAATATTGTTCTCAAGGATATTGGTTCATGTATGGTATCAATAGTGTAAACAAAGTAGAGTCGATCATGTAGGACCCTGAGATGTGCTGATGACTACGATGTTCCTTGTGCACTCCTCATTGTGTTCTGGTTGACCATCTACAAACCGGGTTTCACAAAGGGTCCCTTTTTGAAAGGACACACAAAGATCAGGGAATCCCTTCACAATGCCGCCCGGGACCAGGCCGGCGAGTTGAGGTAGCCACCGGCTAACCTTGTCAGAACAAGTAAAGAGTGCCTAAGCCTGCAATGGGAATAGGTTACCAGCCCCGTATATGTGCTGTCCGACTAGCGTTCACAAGGTAACTGAAGCCCTAATGGCTGTTCTCAGTACTGTAGTGTACTGAGTCCATAATTTTTTCAGTGGGTTTAAGAAGGAAAACAACAAGGTGTCTAACAATATGATCGTACTACCTACTCCAGTGCAACCTTCAAGAGAGAACTGCGAGAAAGCTGCAATCTTGCACACTGGAGGCCTATCCTGAGCTGAGTTTCGTTACAATAGATATATAGTAAGTAGCTATCTACAATTGAGGTTATTCATTTGAAACATTCCTCAATAAAACTGATAATTTCAGACTGTGACACTTTGAATTGTGATGAATTCCAAGAATCTACCAAATCTCCCAACTGTACCAGATGTGTGTGCACGGGCAGTGTGGTGACCGGGAGAGTGCTCAGCCCCAGCAACATACCACTGACAGGTATTTATATAGCCACATTTACAGAGGTCGCCCTGGCATTTACATATTACTACTACCATTATGAGTATGCATTTGTTTGTTGAAATCACTCTCTTGTTAGAATGAAACATACAAGTGAGAACTCCATGCAGGCGTGTCCATATCTGACCCCGGCTCCCCCTATGCTGTGATCAACACCACTGACACTACCGGGGCCTTCTTTCTATCTGATGTGTGCAGGACAACCCATGCTGTTCTCCAGGGTTGGCTACTTCAATGCTTCATTTGATGCCCAGATTGGTAGAGAATGGCAGGTCAAAATGACAAAGATTGGTACATCTAAATTTGTATTAAAAAAATTAAAAATTAGGCATTATATAACGATGAAAATAATTTCCCTGATGTAATTGCAAGCTCACGTCAACATCAAAACACTGTAGCTCAAATTTTCAGTACCACTGGAGATGATAGAGGAACCCCGAAGCCGTTATCGGCTGGTCGGAGAGTCTGCCCAGTTATGCTGTACAGCTGTGGGCAGCCCAGCACCCAGATACTATGAGTGGTGAGCAGATAAAAAAGTCAAATTGCAACTTTAATCTAGCCATTTGTTGAGCAACTTGGTCACCAGTAATTGAGGTAATGGATCCAGGTCAATTATCAAATTCTTTGATTAGAACAAGATTGCTGCAGATTTCATTAGAACTTCAACAAATATTTTACCGCTGAAAGTTGTTTCTCAAATATCTGAAAACGCTGTATTCTAGGTTCTACTATGACCGTCTGATCGGCCGGTCTGACACGTCGGGCCCCGCGTCCTTCACCCTGCAGAACCTGCAGGCCTCAGACAGCGGGCTCTACAAGTGCCGCGCCAACAATGACTTCAGCGCTGTCTTCTCCAGGGAGGTCGAGGTCAAGGTCAGAGGTGGGTTTTACAGGCAAACATGGCCAATGGAGACCAACTATAAAGCTAATATTTTAATATGGAATTTTAATTGACAATTTTTAATGGGAAATTCACAAGTTAAGTTTGCAAAGTTATTTTCCTCAAAACTATAAAATCAATAAGTTTAATACAGCATCTCCTCAGAAACTATCTACTAAACATCAACTATATAGCACATGACAAAATATCACATCTCTACGGGAGGCTCATTTTTCTTTTTCTTAGAGCAGTATTTTTTAAAATCACATTTGTTTTAAAATGCGGTTCTTCAAATAAATTTGTACTTGTATTCTTTGCTCAGTCTACCATATTAGTCAAGGAACACTGCTTTTAAAATCAAGGTATGACCGTCAAGTAGAATAAGAACGTAATTTTCTTCCAGATTATGGTAATATGATATATTTGCTTTAAGAATCTGATGAGTGACACCTTGGCGCCCTTGGGCAATTTTTTGTTATTGACGTTTTAAGCAGCACCCCGTGCCCCTTTGAGTATGGTATATCATGTAGATGATATAAACATATCAGGTTTGGTATCAAATTGAAGGGTATTGTCTACGGAAGCTAGTAACATATGTAAAGAATTATAAACCGCAAGTTTCGATTGCTTACAAGCAAATATTTAAAGTCATTGCTCCTCAGAAGTTGCTAATGCAATACGATGTTTTATATTCCTTTTTACAAGTACAGAGATTTACTCATTTCTTCTATCAGTGTGTCCAAATATTAGAGTGTAGTTGAGAACTCCATAGATGCAATAGAGATGATGGTGGATGATATAACCTCCCGAGTGCCTGGAACTTTTTTGCTCTTCAAATGTAGCAGCAGAAGGGGCAAATACTGTAGTATTATCTAGACTAGTATGTTTCGATATTGGCAGTCTGATGAAGCCATATCATGAATGGATGAATGCCTGTACATGTAATTTTTCTGCCAAATAAGTATCTGTTGGTTTAAAGCAATAAACTGTATATATTTGTGGATTATATATCACTCTCCACTATAACACGAATAGTAACATAAACAAATCTAAACGGGATTCAGTTCACATGTGATAATAGTGGAACTAGTCCTGGATCTGCAACTGAACGGTGCTGGCTGTGGTACCATCATGAAGATGGGGGATGAAAAATGTCCACAATCATGTTCAACATGTTCACAAAACAACACATTTAAGTCTGTGCTGATGATACAGACAATCATTCTCGTGCTATGTGTTTACTTTGTTTGGCTGTACAAGCCAGTTACTTCAGTCTCCATGAAGAGATATGATGGAAAAGGGATAGACATTAAAGCTTCCAAACTAGCAAAAAACAAATTCTTTGATCTGTTGGCTGCACATGCCCTATCAGATTGTGATACCGTTTCATATCCAAACGGTAAACAACCATCAATTTGTTGCTTAAAATGAATCTTAATTTAAATGTGTATACTGAGCTTGATTTTGACGAGAAGGACTGGATGAAAAAGGCATTGATTTCACTCATGCTGTTTACTACGGAAAAGAAAAGTGAGTTCTTACATGATTTACGGGTTCCTTTGTTTAGCAAAACAAAATATCCTAAAAACAGTGATGATAAGCAGCTTCCCTCATACTGACAAATCAGAATGTAAAAAACAGTAACACCATGTTCCCCAACTAACTGCAGGTGCCAGTCAGCTGGCTTGTTGAGCACATCTACTGCAAGTGTAAGGCCAATACTCAATGTGCTTATTCCCCATACAAAGCAAATTGATAATTATTTTTAAATTGGGGGAGGGAAGTATATATAATTCTTAAGAAGATGAGATCAATAAAATGTACTGTACATGTAGCACAGAGAGCAATAATAAGACTGTAATACAGACAGTTGAAAACAAATATCTGCTTGTTTTTTTATGATCATTTACATATATCATTAAGTTCCCCCATGACATACGCTTTAATGTGATACAAGCACGATATATCTATATCATTTACAAAGCTAATTATACTCATGGGGCTGCTAAAACATGGGTGTGGCTTGCGGCGTCAATAAAAAAAAATTGCTCAAGGGGTGACAAAGGTAGCACCCATCAGATTCTTAAAATATACATATTTTAATACAATATTTTGCATTAAAATTGGGTTCTTATCCTACTTGACGGTTCTGTCAATTATTTCCCTTGACTATATAGATCACACAGTGAAATACAATGTAAATAAATCATAGTCAAAGCTATCTACCACTAAAAGCAATGTGGAAAAAAGGTGAGTCCCTAAAAATGTCGACGATGCTGAATGAAGGTATGGTATGTATGCAACAAGTAACTCAATCAGGTAAGCTGCTGCTTTACCATGCAGACATTTTCAGACTTGGAGTAGTAATTTGAATGTGATTTGATTCTCTACAGGTATAGTCCAGTAGCTAGTGAAGTTTCACAAAATCATTACTTAAGGTATTTATGACAATGTTACCAATAAAGAAATGTGGACATGATTTTAAAATCTTCAGCATATATGCACACTTAATGATGATGATAACACTTTAATACATGCTGACTGTAAGCACTGCATCAAGAGCTATCAATTATGTTGTGTCTTTCAGTTTGGTTTAAACAGCAGCAGCTATAAAAGACTTCATAGCCAATTGAGTGTATGGGTGTACTTCAAGTGCTAACCATTTCAGCACCCTTAGACCAGAATGTTTAATTTATTGAAGCTGTTGTTTGAACATTCAAACACGTACACTTCCTAAAACAAATTATGAAAACTATGAATTAACTTAATTATATCTGGCAAAAAATAAATGTTATCAATGTTTCTACAACTTCTGCCATTCCAGAATCATCAGACAAGTTCTGCGCATCCTACCCCCTACCTAGAAACGTCACTCTGCCTTCTGGCTGCACCAAGCTTGGCCTCTCTACCTATGACGTGGGCGTGTGCCCGTCAGATCCCTGCACCCTGGGCAGAGAGGCTGGTGGGTGTGGAGATGCCGGGACGGTGGCGGCGTGCTGTGGTCCCACGGGGTACAGCCAGGTGCCGCTCCACTGTGACGACGGCAGTGACCAGGTTGTCCTGGCGGTCAGTATCTGTGTGTTTGTCGGTTTTTCTGTCATTGATTATACCCAATAAAATACAATGTGAATTTAATGAAAGTACAAAGTAGTTAATGTGTATTCTGTGTATTGGCCATACATGTATACTATTTAGCAAATTAACTCGGTATGATTTCATTCTTTTTAATATATGTTTTTTTGCTAAATTCCGATCATAATAAGTTAAATATCCACAACTCTAAATCTAAAATGTTGCATAAAATTCACGATTCTTAATACCTAAAGACTACGTAGAATGAATCTTGATCCATGTGCAAACTGTGTAAAAAACAGCTATATGTATAAAGGACTTCAACTCGAGTTCTTTGTTTAATTTTAATGGTTTGTAGCACTTGTAGATGAAGTTTTGTAAGCAGTAAACCAGTTACTATAAGTGGCAGTTGTACACAATGTACTTCAAAACATCTGCATTACATATAATTATATAAGTACAAGACCATAAATGTGTTGAAAATAATTGTTTCATGACCACATTGATAAAATGGTTGTAAAGGTGTAAATAGTTATTTCAAACTAAGAATTACATTATCCATTTACACTCCACTTCATTTGCGTGTGGTTGTACAAACATAAAGGACATAATTTCAGATGTCTGAGTCAATGGCTTATTTGCATGAAATCAGCTATACATGGTGCAGCGACAAGGCATACTTTTGTGCATTGAACAAATAGAATACTTATCCACACATTTACAAAATCAAAATGCTCAGTTCTTTAAATTTGACTGGTAGACCATCTTACCACAGGGATACAAGGGACGTCACTACAATTCATGACCGAAAAGTATGAGCACAGGGGGCGTGCTTCTCCTCTCCTTTTGCACCAAAATACCTTATTTTCATAGGGAATTTGGCATGTTCCCTGTAGATCGTGCATGCACAACCCATGAGATGCCTTCAATGTGACCCCCACGTTGTGTTCTGTCTGCGTATATGTCTAAGCCTACACATCTCAATCAGACCATACTGTATATATTCATAATATGCAAACTATATACTCATGCATACTTGTGTGTAGCATTCAAATTTATTAAAACTGAATTCTAAAATGGACATTTGGCAATAAATCACACACAGTTATGTATAATCTAAAATACAATTGGTCATAAATCCGTTCCAGGTGAAGACCTGTGGCTGCATAGAGTGCAGTCGTGACACATTAGAAGTCATCGGCGTCGTTGTGTCCAGTAACATGTCAGATCCACTGACCGGCATTAAACTGACCTCTAACGGCACAGAGTTGGCTGTCACCGATGATGCCGGAGAGTTCAGTTTCCCCGCTCCAGGCCAGGAGAGGTTCAGTGTCCTGCTGACAGACCCCAGCAACCAGTATGTCTCCACCACTAGGGTCATCTCTGTCATGGAGGGGACGGAGGGCGTCTTCTTTGTCAAGCTGGAAATGTGGCCGGTTGCTCCAGTGATGGTAACTTTCAACTCCACTGACCCTCCTGAAATTCTGATCGGCGATGGTGAGGCAGAGTTTGCAGACATTGTTCTTCCAGCTGACTCTTTCTACACAGCAAGTGGAGAGAAATACACAGGAACAGTCCAAGTCCGGATGAACGTGATGGATCCAAGAAAGCAGGAGGATGTTCTAAATGCACCTGGAGATCTCTCATTTGTGGACCCCGAAGGACAAGTGTCCCCTCTTCAGACGTTTGGGATGTTTAATTACAGCTAGAAGATGATGATGGAAACCTTCTGTCTGTTGATCGTGAAACAGAAAATAGGAGTAGATGCTGATTTTGGTAAATAGTGACCTAGGAAGGGATGGAAAACCTATCACAAAACTCTGGGCAATGAATACGGTAACTGGCAGATGGGAAATTATTAGTGAGATCATTGAGGAGATATCTCCATCCTCATTCAGGAAGCGACGAAAACGACAGGATACCTTCGACACAGATATTGAAAGCAATAATGTCTGGTTGGTTTAAAAAAAGGGCAATAAACTGTATATTTGTGGTTATATATTTCCCCATATAACACGAATAGTAACATAAACAAATCTAAACGGATTCAGTTCACATATGTGATAATAGTGGAACTAGTCCTGATCTGCAACTGATAGGTGCTGGCTGTGAGTACCATAATGAAGATGGGGATGTGAAAATCGTCCACAATCCATGTTCACATGATGCCACCGAAACAACATACTTAAATCTGTGCTGATGATACAGACAATCATTCTCGTGCTATGTGTTTACTTTGTTTGGCTGTACAAACCAGTTACTTCAGAATCTACGAAGGAATCGCCATTCAGGAAAAAGTGAGGGGAGACATTAAAGCTTCCAAACTAGCAAACAAATTCTTTGATCTGTTGGCTGCACATGCCCTATCAGATTGGCGTACCGTTTCACATATCCAAACGGTAAACAAATCAATTTTTTTTAAAATGAATCTTAATTTAAATTGTATACTGAGCTTGATTTTGCGAGAAGGACTGGATGAAAAAATTGATTTCATAGCTGTTTCGGAAAAAGAAAAGTGAGTTCTTACATGTTTCGGTTTTCCTTTGTTTAGAAAAACAAAATTTTCCCCTAAACAGTGATGATGGAGCCCCCTCATACTGAAAAATCAAATGAAAAAACAGTAACACCATTTTCCCCCAACTAATGCAGGTGCCAGTCAGCTTTTGAAAACATTTTTGCAAGTGTAAGGCCAATACTCAATGTCTTATTCCCATACAAAGCAAATTGATAATTTTTTTAAAATTGGGGGGAGGAAGTATATAATTTTAAGAAATGAGATCAATAAAATGATGTACATGTGCAAAGGAGCAATAATAAGCTTTACAGACAGTTGAAAACAAATATCTGCTTTTTTTTTTATATCATTTACATATATCTTTAAATTTCCCCCCAAAAAAACCTTTAATGGATACAACCTTATTATATCATTTACAAAGCTAATTATACTCAGGGGGCTGCAAAAACATGGGTGTGGTTTGGGGTCAATAAAAAATTGCTAAAGGGTGACAAGGAGAAATAGATTCTTTAAAAAATAATTTTTAATAAAAATTTTCATTAAAATTGGGTTCTTATCCTCTTTACGGTTCTGTCAATTATTTCCCCGACTTTTAGATCCCCAAGTGAAATACAATGTAAAAAAAATCACAGTCAAAGCTATCAACCACTAAAAAGGTGTGGAAAGGTGAGTCCTAAAAATGTCGGCTAGTATGTCTTGGTGAGTCTGTTCCACCCCCCAGGGCCCCCGTGACCAACGTCTTTTTTTCCGATACTGGCATAAAGTCGTTTCCAAATGCAAAGTATCCCGATGCTGAATGAAGGTATGGTATGTATGCAAAAGTAACTCAATCAGGTAGCTGCTTTACCTAAATTTTTCAGACTTGGGGTAGTAATTTGAATGTGTAGTGCTCTACAGGTATAGTCCCTGCTAGTGAAGTTCCCAAAAAAACAATATTTTTTCAATGTTACTGATAAAGAAATGTGGACATGATTTTAAAATCTTCACATATATACACTTAATGAGATGATAAAACTTTAAAACATCTGACTGAAGCACTGCGTCAAGAGCTATCAATTATGTTTGTCTTTCAGTTTGGTTTGAACAGCAGCAGCCATAAAAAAACTTCATAGCCAATTGAGTGTTTGGGGGATTCAAGTGCTAATCATTTCAGCACACTTGCCAGAATGTTTTTGCGTTGTTCAGCAGCTGGGAAATGATCCCCTTTTTTTGTATGTCGTATTGTATTTTATATGTTCTGGACAAGCTAGAGGGTATCCCATGAAACTATTTTTGTTCAAACTTTTCACATGTCAGCCCAGAATGTTTATTTTATTGAAGCTGTTGTTTGAACATTCAAAAACCCCTTTCTTCCCAAACAAATTAAAAACTATCATCAAATGAGGTATATCTGGCAAAAAAGTAAATATTTTCAATGTTTCTACAACTTTTGCCATTCCAGAATCATCAGACAAGTTCTGCGCATCCTACCCCCTACCTAGAAACGTCACTCTGCCTTCTGAAACACTTAAGCTTGAGGTAAAACTCCACCTATGACGTGGGCGTGTATCCCTCAGATCCCTGCACCCTGGGCAGAGAGGCTGGTGGGTGTGGAGATGTCGGGACAGAATGGCGTGCTGCGGTCCCGGTACAGCCAGGTGCCGCTCCACTGTGGCAGCCCGGCAGTGACCAGGTCGTGGTCAGTATCTATGGTAATTTTGTCAGTTTCACCAATAAGTGATTACTTGTCAGCCAATGTGAATTTAATGAAAGTACAAAGTAGTTAATGTATTCTGTGTATTGCCATACATGTATACTATTTAGCAAATTAACTCGGTATGATTTCATTCTTTTAATATATGTTTTTTTTGTTAAATTCCGATCATAATAAGTTAAATATCACAACCTCTAAAATAAAAATGTTGCACAAAATTCACGATTCTTAATACCTAAAGACTACGTAGAATAAATCTTGAGCCATGTGCAAACTGTGTAAAAAACAGCTATGTGTATAAAGGACTTCAACTCGAGTTCTTCGTTTAATTTTAATGGTTTGTAGCACTTGTAGATGAAGTTTTGTAAGCAGTAAACCGGTTAATATAAGTAGCAGTTGCATACAATGTACTTCATAATATCTGCATTGCATATAATTAATTAAGTACACGACCATAAATGTGTTGAAAATAATTGTTTCATGACAACATTGATAAAATGGTTGTAAAGGTGTAAATAGTTATTTCAAACTAAGAACTAAATTATCCATTTAAACTCCACTTTACTTTGCGGTGGTTAAAAATAAACATAAAGGACATAATTTCAGATGTCTGAGTCAATGGCTTATTTGCGTGAAATCAGCTATACGTGGTGCAGCGACAAGGCATACTTTTGTGCATTGAACAAATAGAATACTTATCCACACATTTACAAAATCAAAATGCTCAGTTCCTTAACTTTGACTGGTAGACCATCTTACCACAGGGATACAAGGGACGTCACTACAATTCATGGCCGAAAAGAATGAGCACAGGGGCGTGGTTCCTCTCCTTTTTTTCAAAATACCTTATTTTCAGGGAATTTGGCATGTTCCCTGCATAGATCATGCACAACCCATGAGATGCCTTCACGTGCCCTTCACTTTGTGAAAACCTGGATCTGTCTGCGTATATGTCTAAGCCTACACATCTCAATCAGACCATACTGTATATATTCATAATATGCAAACTATATACTCATGCATACTTGTGTGTAGCATTCAAACTTATTAAAACTGAATTCTAAAATGGACAGTTGGCAATAAATCACACACATTTATGTATAATCTAAAAGACAATTGGTCATAAATCCGTTCCAGGTGAAGACCTGTGGCTGCATAGAGTGCAGTCGTGACACATTAGAAGTCATCGGCGTTGTTGTGTCCAGTAACACGTCAGATCCACTGACCGGCATTAAACTGACCTCTAACAGCACAGAACTGGCTGTCACCGACGATGCCGGAGAGTTCAGTTTCCCCGCTCCAGGCCAGGAGAGGTTCAGCGTCCTGCTGACAGACCCCAGCAACCAGTATGTCTCCACCACTAGGGTCATCTCCATCATGGAGGGGACAGAGGGCGTCTTCTTTGTCAAGCTGGAAATGTGGCCGGTTGCGCCAGTGATGGTAACTTTCAACTCCACTGACCCTCCTGAAATTCTGATCGGCGATGGTGAGGCAGAGTTTGCAGACATTGTTCTTCCAGCTGACTCTTTCTACACAGCAAGTGGAGAGAAATACACAGGAACAGTCCAAGTCCGGATGAACGTGATGGATCCAAGAAAGCAGGAGGATGTTCTAAATGCACCTGGAGATCTCTCATTTGTGGATCCCGAAGGACAAGTGTCCCCTCTTCAGACATTTGGAATGTTCAATTTACAACTAGAAGATGATGATGGAAACCCTCTGTCTGTTGACGGTGAAACAGAAATAGGAGTAGATGCTGATTTTGCAAATAGTGAATTGGGAAAGGATGGAAAACCTATCACAAAACTCTGGGCAATGAATACGGCAACTGGCAGATGGGAAATTAGTGGAGACTTTATTGAGGAAAACCCATCCTCATTCAGGAAGCGACGAAAACGACAGATACCATCACACAGATACAGCAATAATGTCTTGGTTGCTAATGTTAGTATCACAGTTACTCGATCCTGGCATAACTTTGATTGTGATATCCATAGACTATGTTACTCTAAGATTCGCCTTTATCTTGACACTGATTTCGATTATCAGTTGGCTGATGCTAATGTAAAAGTGATTGTGGTAGACAAAAGTTCAAGCTCTTCTTCTGTTCAATATGGTCAAGTTTCCCAGGTTCGGCCACAAAATGACTACGGCAACAACGGCTACTGCATCGCGCATCTCTGTACCATCGATGAAGACTACAGAGGAAACTATGAAGGCTACATCTCAGTGACCCATGGAAATAAGCCAGTGTATGTGTCTGATACAGGAATAAAGAATGGTGCAGTTAGAAATTTAATTGAGTATGAAAATAAAGATACAACAATCTATTCAAAATTTGATTTCATTCAGCAGAACTCCAAAAGTGGACCAATGTACATGCCCGATGGAATCTACAAAACTGAGTACAATTATGGCTCTGGAACTTGGAAAGGTTGGACAGGTTCTTGGACTGATGCTAGAACTTGCTCCAATGCACCAGAAACTGATAATCACTTCAGATTCTACAAAGAGCAAGTGTCATATTGTGATGAATCATACACAGCATTAGAGCATGGCAAAGGAGTTATGCCTCAGAACTATTTAGCTTGGTACACTGCAAGACATGTACAGAGTGTATATCACCAATTGGCATGTTTCATTAAAGTACGTACTGATACATATCATAGCATGCACTTTAAAGCAAGTAGTCACGTCGGGAGGGACCTAGCAACTGGTATCAGTAAAGGAACAGTATATGGCAGTAGACAAAAGTGTACAAAAGGAAGTCGGGCAGTTTGTTTAGAAGTGAAGCCTTCCGGAAAAGTTGGTGATGGAAAAGATGAACTAGTTGATGAAACTCTAATCAAGATCAAGCCAACACATAATTTAAACTGTGCTGCTTTCGAAGTGAATCAACATTTGCAAGAAACTGGAGATGTAATTAACAATGATGATCAGAAGGAATTTTCTATGAAACTGTCATTGCATAATGGTGAGTTTCCCAATAACTACAACCACAACATGGGAATCTACTGTGCAAGTGACACAAACAAAGACAAGGCGGTTTTGGAAGCTAGAAATGCGTGTCACAAAGGTGTGGCTCCAGGAGAAGCAAGCAAGCAGGACGAGCCAATGACAGCAGACAACTGGGCAGTCACATATAACCACACCAATTGTAGTGGTCCAGGTAATGCTTGTATCCATTTAAAAAGGAAGCTCACTTAATTTCGCCCTTTTTCCATGTTACCCGCTTTGATGGGCATATGTACACAATGCTTGTGTACACAAAAAATAATGACTTGTAGGCTAGTCTAAAACATTTTGTTTACTTAACAAATATTTTGAATGTAAACCAAATATCACAAAGTATATCAAAAGTTAGAGAAAACATACATATATCAACGAAAAGTAGTCTTCATCATGCTAATTATCTAGGTCCCCCTGGTAAACCGCAAAATATAACCACTGACGCAAATTGTAACCAAGGTGTAGCCAGTCACAATTCTAACCATTATTTTAGTAAACTGTTTTCACATGATCAATATCGACTTGTTAAATCAGGTTGTCTCGATCCAGAGCTATCAAATAATTATGCTCTGCTTTCCATCGTAGATCTGAGGCTAATGGTAAGGAGGCCAGTAAGGCGGCAACTTTGAGTGAAATGCGTACAAATTATTTCAAGGTTAACAGGGAGGTTTTGTGTAATGTCTCTGAATTAATGTCTGGTTGTCTTCTATCATCAAGTGAATTAAATTGGGTGTCATTTAGGTGTGCATCAAACGCACAAAATTTGCCCTATAAGACAGAAAAAGGGGGGAAAATTAAGGGGGGTTGGGGGCCCCCCCTTTTTTTTTGGGGGGTTTAAAAAATTTTTTCCCGGGGGCCCCCTTTTTAAAATTGGTCTGCCCTTTTTAAAATTTTTAAAACCAAAAAATTTTTAAAAAAAAAAACCCCCCTTTTTCCCTTTTCACAATTTAAAAATTTTTAAAAATTTTTAAATTTTTAAAAAAAAAAAAAAATTTTTTTAAAAGGGGTTTTTAAAAAAAATTTTTTTTTTTCCCCCGGCCCAAACCCCCCGGGGGGTTTGGGGGGAAAAAAATTTTTAAAAAGGTTTTTTTTTTAAAACCCCAAAAAAAATTTTTTTTTTTTTTTTTAAAAGGGGGGTTTTTCCCCTTTTTAAAAGGGGGCCCCCCCCGGGGGGGGGGTTTTTTAAAAAAATAAAAAAAATTTTTTTTAAAAAAAGGGGGGGGGAAATTCCCGGGGGTTTTTTCCTTTTTTTTTAAGGTTTATTTTTAAAAAGGGGAAATTTTTTTTTTTGGGGTTTCCGTTTTTTCCCCCCAAAAATTTTTTTTTTTTTCCCCGGTTTTGGGCCCCCCTTTTTAAAGGGATTTAAAATTTTAAAAATTAAAAAAAATTTTTTTTTTTGGGGGGGTTTTAAAACCCCGGGGGAAAAAAATTTTTTTTTTTTTTTAAAAAAAAAAACCCCTTTTTTTTTTAAAAAAAGGGTTTTTTTTTTAATTTTTTTTTTAAAAAAATTTTTTAATTTTTTTTTAAAAATTTTTTTTTAAAAGGGTTTTTAAAGGGGGGGCCCATAAAAATTTTTTTTAAAAAATTTTTGGGGAAAAATTTTTAAAAAGGGGTTAAAAATTTTTTTTTTTCCAAAAAAGGAAAAAATTTTTTTTTTTAAAAAAAAAATTTTTTTGGGAAAAAAAAAAAAGGGGGGAAAAAAAATTTTTAAAAAAAATTTTAAAAAAAAATTTTTTTTTTTAAAAAATTTTTCCAAAAAAAAAGGGGGGTTTTTTTTTTAAAAAAAATTTTTCCCTAAAAAAAAAATTTTTGGGGTTTTTTTTTTTTTTGGGGGTCAAATTTTTTTAAAAATTTTTTTTTTGGGGGTTTTCCCCCGGGGGGGGGAAAGGGGGGAATTTAAGCAGCCCCCAAAAAAAAAATTTTTTTTAAATTTCCATTTCCCCTTAAGGTTTTTTTGGGAAGGTTTTTTTTTAAGGGGGGGCCCCCCAAAATTTTTTTTTAAAATTTTTTTTTAAAAATTTTTAAACCCCCCTTTTTTTTTTTAAAGGCCGGGGTTTTCCCCCCCTTTTCCGGGGTTTTTTTTTTCCCAAAGGGGGGGGGTTTAAGGGGGGTTTTTTTTTTAAAAAAGTTTTTTTAAACCCAAAAAAATTTTTTTTGGGGGGTTTTTTTTTTCCCTTTTTTTTTCCCCCATTGGGTTTTTAATTTTATTTTTGGGAAAATTTAAAAACCCGGAAAAATTTAAAAAAATTTTTTTTAAAAAAAACTTTTTTAATTTTTTTTTTTTTTTTGGGGGGAAATTTTTTGGGTTTTTCCTTTTTTAAATTTTTTTTTCTTCCCCCCCCCCTTAATTTTCCCCCTTTTCCCAATTTTGCCCAAAAAATTTTTTTTTTGGGGGGGTTTTAAAAAACCCAAAAAAAGGGGCCTTTTTCCCCCATTTTTTCCCCGGAAAATTTTAACCAAAAATTTTTTAAAAAATTTTTTTTTCCCCCGGGGTTTTTTTTTTTGGGGGGAAACTTAAAAAAAAAAGGGGTTTTTTTTTCCCCCCCCTTTTTTGGGGTTAAAGTAAATTTTTTTGGGGGGTTTTTTGGGGGGGGGGGGTTTTTGGAACGAAAAAAAGGGTTTTTTTGGTTTTTTTGGGGGGACCCGGGGCCCCCCCGGTTAAAAAAAAAAAATTTTTTTCCCCCCCAAAATTAATTTTAACAAAAAAAAATTTTTTCAGGGGAAAATAAATTTCCCCCCCTTTTAAAAATTTAAAAAAACCCCCCCACTTCAATCCCTAGTCGTTTCTATGGCGGAAATACCATTCATTCTTCATATTATGTATATATTTATTGTACTATTTTTAGATTTAGTTGCCACGTAGCATAGCTGAATTCATAAATTATGGAGTCAAACGTAGCATCATCACACTTGCTGCAAATTCCATCCGCCAGCTATAATGAAACCAGACGACTGCTATTTACACCTGCCGCCGCCACCGACTCTAGATAAGCAGCAACAAAATGCGAAAATGCAGCCATGCCAATCATCACACCCAGAGCCCGGCGTGAGCCACTAATATAATCACCAGCTCAACAGCAACATGACAGCACCCAAACCAACATCAAGGAAGCATCACTCAACAGCACTCAACAGCACCAATGATACTCAACAACATGACAACAAAACGACAACAACAGCACCAAATACAGCTCGACAGCAGCAACTCATTGCAATGACCCACAACAAAAAAACAGTGGTACAACATCGAGAAACTGCCCTCAACAAATAAAAACACCAACAGAACAACACATCACCGACAGCAACAGCAGTATCCACAGCAACACACACATCCACAACCAGCATCCAACAGAAAGTCATAAACACCACCATCACAAACAACCCAACACCAGTTGAGCTTGGCACTCCACTACAATCCCCAAACCACCAAATAGCCAGTGCTTCGTGGGTACTTGGACAGACGCAACTGAAACGCCTGCCAAAGATGAATAGGAAGTAGCAGCCTCTCGTTCTAGGCCGCCTACGGTTCGGGGTACACCTACATCGATGAGCTCATTTCTAACCGCACACTTGTCATAGCGATGGGATCCACGGGATTGCATTGCAAGATGACCGTCAACTGATTCGAGACGCGTGCACGTGTGCTGCAAACAGCAGGCTATTCATCAAGCACATTCTTGCCAACACAGACACAATCACCATACGCAGCCACAACCACGTGGACGAGCAAACACTGCATCCTAGTTGATAGAGTCGACTTCCACACCCCACCCAATGCCAAGCTGCAACAAACACACATCAGGACATGAAATCATTGCCACAACGACACTGCTACTGGTACCGCCGCCCCCATAGACCACAATCTACCAACCACAATAACCAGCATTTTTATGGGCATGCAAGCGGACGCAAACTGAGGGCAACAACTGTATGATGATAAATGAAAGGAGGCAAGCCTGGTTTTAGGCCGCACCTGGCCCAGTGCTACCCTCATTGAGATTCCATTCCTAACAGAATTTCGCCATAAGGAGCAGAGGGACCACGGTGCCGCACCGTGATGGCAACAGTTGACCGGGATTCGAACCTGACGGTATGCTGCGATAAATCACGAATGACCTGAAAGTGCTCCCAGCGCCTGGCGCGAACAATCTCCACTGCCATATGCCACCGCAACTACAGAGACGAGCCAACACTGTGTCCCAGTTGTTGGAGGCAACCACTCCCTGGCATCTACCACAGCTAACAACCTAAAGTAGACCACCTGTTAATTACCCGCTGTAAAAACTTAATTCCCAAAAAGGGCAAAGGCTACCCCCAGAGGTCCTTTTAGGGATAACCCACTTTTTTTGGTTTTCCTTACAACAACCCCGTTACCCAAAGTGGGGTGCACCTGGGCTTTAAATTCTTTGGGATTTCCAATTTTTCCCTTGGGGCTTCTTTTAAAGGCAAGGCTCCCTGGGGAAAAGGGGCCCGGGCCGCAGCCATTGCCAAACTTTTTTATTTATTTTTAAACTGACCCCCTCAAACAAAAATACAATTTTTTTAAAACCCCATTTTTTAATTTAACCAAGGCCGGCTTTAATTCCCCTAAGGTTAAAACCACCCCTTTTTTCCCATGCATTTAATCCAAAAACCCGTAATTTTTAAAACCCTCCCGATTATTGTTCCCCCCTTGGACAAAAAATTTCAAAACTATTTTTGTTAAAAAATTTTTCCAATTAAAAGGTAATTTGTGGGGCCTAATTTCACCGTTTTAAGGGTGATTATACTAAGGTGTTAATGGGATTGTGTAACCCCCTTTAATTTAAACTTTGAAACCCCTTTTTGGAAAATAATTTTCTCTTGAAAAACCATTTTTAAAAGGTTTTCGAACAATCCGTGCAAAATTTTCTTTCCGGGTCTTTGGGGGATGAAGGCCCCCCGTTAATTGGAACCCAAAGGTTTAAGGACTTGCATTCCCCCCCGGGGAATGCACTGCATGGGAAAACCCTCTGCCTTCCTGGATGTAAAATTTAATTTTGGATTTTTTGGCTTATCCCTTGGGTTTTGGGCCCCAGGTAAACATTCCCAATTTTTTGTTTTTACACAAAAGAAATTTAACCCTTTGGGGGGAAGTTTCCTGGTTTTTGTTTCAAACCCACCCTTTCCAACCTTTTTGCAAATTGTCTTTTTGGGGTTTTTTGGCCTTTCTTGTCACCTTTTTTTTTCGTTTTGGCCCGGTCAAAAACTTTTACTTTTTTTGAATTTCCCCCAAATTTTTTTTAATTTTCACAAAGTTTCTTTTCCCCGTTTTCCCATTTTTAAAAGCTTCTTCAAATTTTTAAAGAATCATCTTTTTGGGTTTAAATTTTTTGGTTCATGTATTTGCAACCCAAAGACGATTCATTTCCCAAATTCCCGGTGAAACATTTTTTGGCTTGGGTTCCTTTTTTGGTTTTTGGGTTCCCCCAGAATCATTTTGAAGTCCTTTTTGACAAAAACATCAAACCCTTTTCCTTTTCGCTTGGTGGGGTTTAAACCACCCCCACAAACTTTTGGGTTTCTTTTCGGGAATTTTTAGCGGGGGTTTACGCTTTTGGCCGTATTTTGGGTAATTCCCTTTTTTGATTTCCCCGCCCTCCTTAAATTTTTGAATGTTTTCCTTTTTTTTTTTTCTTCAATCAAGAAAAGGTCCCTTTTAATAATTTGGTTTTTTAAGTTTTTCCCCAAAAGATTCATTAATCATGGTCATTTTCCGGGCTGTTGGGTTTTTTTTTGGAATTCCTTTTAAAAAACTCCCCTTCTTTTTGCTTTATGCACGGAGGAAAAACCCCCCTTTTAATTTTGGGTTTAAATTCTTTTTAACTTTTTTTTTCACTGGGGGGCCTTTTTTCCCTTGGGGAAACCCATGTTTTTAATCCTTTCCCCCATTCCACATATATTTTAAAAATTTTCCTTTTTTTTCCCTAAAACCTTTTAAAAAACAATTTACAATTTCCCTTTTGTTTTTAAAACATTAATACGGTAACCGGGAATTTTAGGGGTTTTATTTGGGACCCCCCGGTGAAATTATTAAAAATTTTCAATTTAAGTTTAAATTTTTTTAACTTTTTAAACGGGGCTTTGTTTTAAAAAGTTTTTTTTGGAAAAAATCCTCCCAACTTCCCCCGTCTTTTTTAAAAACTAAAAATTTTTAAAACTTCCTAATCAAAAAACAAAATAGACACAAATTTTAGGCATGAAATATTTCAATTTTGTTTGGATGGGGGGTTTTAAATATTAGTCAGAGACATTGGTTTATTTTATTTATGAACATTTATTAAAATATTTCATTAAAACAATACCGGATCCACTGATTCGAGTCACAGATTCATATCAAGGAATTCAGCTCATGTATTACTAGCCAGGCCTTCCTTCTTTGTGTAGCTTCTAAGAGAGTGAGATTCTGCTGACTGAGAACGATTTTTTCCTTTCCCAGCTCTGAAATGTAACGGTTCTATAACCCTATAGGGGCCATAGCAAATAGCAAGCACAACAAAATTTGTGACAAATATGTGATAGGTGGTCAGTGCAACATGGGGTAATCATACTTCATATGTTGAGGCCATTGTTCTAAGAATTCGAGCACTGGAGATTTGCAAGAACTCATTTTGTCAATGTAATCAAACCAACGGACATAACCATAGAAAATGATAATGTAAGACAATGCAATTAAATGAGAAGTGTTAAAAATAGTAAGTATCACACGTGTTGCAAAATGAATTATGTTGGTATTTTGAATACCAGATAACTTATATTAAATCACACCAATACTATTCCTAGAAATGCCTCTATGTGCCAGTAATAAATGCGAAAATGGAGGAATTTGTTTCACGGACGAGGACAGAGATTTTTGTGTTTGTGCACCAGGCTACACTGGATATTTATGTAAAAAAGTAAGTCTTAGATTATTTTTATTTATTTTGCATAGACAATAATACGTAATGTTTAAGTAACAAATCCCTTTTTATTTGCTGCATGTTTCCACCGGATGCTGTTGAATTGTGAGCTAACCCTCCCGCTAAAATCCAAACATTCAACTTCATCATTCCATCTTTGAATTCAGAACATGCGCCCCGCTCCCCCACGCCCCTATTAGTAAGATAAGATTATATGATCATCCTAATTATCTATGATAGGAGAAAGTAGAAACAACCATATTGAATGATTCAAAGATTACTTAGTGCATTGTCATTATGATCTGCGTATATCGTGAGCTCGGTTAATGGTTAAGGGTATTTTATCCATTGAAATATGTTTTTGTTAATTGGATTATGTTTCAAATAACAATATAAAACGTAAATACGATATAAGTATGATTATCTTACTGGCAGATACACATAGATAAACATGAATTCATTAGATTTTTAAACTAAATCTTGTTTTTCAGGTTATTATGCTGCCAACCAAACGGAAATATAGTTAAAAGAATAAACACTTCTCTCATCTTGGGTTTCTTCATTCATGACATATACAAGAATTTTAAGGTACCAACAGAAACCATTGGGACTCACATTTTGGCGAGACTTTTCGCTCTTATGCAAGAGCTTCTTCAGGCCGAATGAACAGTCTTAGTTGGTCATGTGACCGCCATGGCGGCGTCAGTCACATGACAGCAGTGGCAGGAAAACGGGGGCAGGTCATCCGAGACACCGGCTACGACCTGCCCCCCATTTTCCTGCCACTGTTGTCATGTGACTGCCGCCGCCATGGTGGTCACATGACCAACTAAGGACTGTTCATTCAGCCTGAAGAAGCTCTTGCAATAAGAGCGAAAGTCTCGCCAAAATGTGAGTCCCAATGGTTTCTGTTGGTACCTTAAAATTCTTGGAAATATAGTTATTAAGAATGGATTACATCTAAAAATGCAAATGCTTTTTCTTGATCTGAAGCAACTCAATTACACTACAGTGTATACTGTAATCTGGTTAACAGTTATACTTGTAGCAAACATACATTGTAACATCTGATGATTCACTTGACAACCAAAAAGCAAATTTGTTACATCAAAATTGGAATCAAAATATCCAAAATGAACAGCTCTTTCTTTGTTAATTCTATGTTTTTCTTGCAGCACAAACATGAAGATATATTTAATGCCCGAACCCTTTAACCTATTACATATGTATGATGCAGGTTATTATGACACATAATGTTAACTTTTTAGTTGAAGACATGTGCAGCAGCATTAATTGTCTAAATGGTGGTTTATGCGAATATGGATATCACATTGTAAATGGAAAAGGGAAGACGGGTTCTATTGTGAATGTGTTCATGGTTACATAGGAACACATTGCGAGACAGGTGAAGAACTCTAAATTTATATATTTTTACAGTTATATGAAATTCTCACTCCTTTTAATAATGTGACCCATGTGAACAAATATTATAGATATAGCTAATACGTTTTTACTTATATAAGAACTAGAAATCCATCAAAATGTAAAAAATAAATGTCATGTGGACAGTTTCATAAAAGAAAAGTTTAAAAATCTTAATTTTAAACATTTATTCAGTGTCATAGAAATCAGACATAAAAATGTCTGTAATATTCCTAGTCACAGGCAGTTGGGTACTTTTTATTTCATGTCTATCGAGGTTCACTAATAATCAAAACATCCCATTCTTATTATGTGATATCTTTCTAGCGTGCATTGTCAGTTACATTTTTAATCTTTAATTATACATATGTATTTTGTTTCTTTATTGTTGAAGAAAAATTTCTCTTACAGCACTGTTTTCATCTGTTAAGGAATCAATAATGATTCCTTAATGGATGAAACAGTCCTGTAAGAGATCTTTTCTTCAACAATAAATAAATATACAAGCTCCAATTTTATTGTTGAGCACTGTGAGAACAAGCAATTGTTTAAGAAAAATTAGTATGTATTTTGTTTCTATTTTTTATTTTTTTACATTTATTTATTTACTTGTTTATTTGTTATCTTAACATTGTGATTCCCTTGAAATAAACTAAGTAAATTTAAAAAATGACAATTCAAGTTTACAAATATTCATGCATCTAAAATGCCCATAATACATGGAATGAATTATACATTAAAAAGATTATGGATGGAATTGACATTGAACTGTTTCCTAAATATCTAAAATGGCATTTTAAGACTGTGCAGCGTTGATAAAATAATATTATATGACATGAAAAGCGCCCCCAGTGAGGACAAACCAGTATTTTATACCTGGAAAAACACTGGAATGCCACTGTCTATATATTGGCAAAAAATCAATATTCATATTTCAGCAGCTAACAGCACCAGGCTAATGTTGCTGCCTTATGATATTGATTTTTTCCATCTGGCTAAAAGCTTATTGAATACTAGTAAAATGGACCTAATAATGGCCCAAATGGGCCCATATATGGACCGTTTGGGCCCATGTGAAATAGGGGTCTTGTGGTCACGATTTCCAACTGACATGCCAAATTTGAGCATCCTAGCTCAAACGATGCGACCTGTAGACGAGTAACAAGCCGGACGGACGGACGGAAGGAAGAAAGGACGGAAGGACGGACGGACGCAATTAATGGGTACAAGCCAGTGTATAAAACACTGGAATAGTCATAGTATCGGCACGCATGTGCATAGGCAGTACCTAAGACAGATGCCAGAAATTGAATTCCCTGAGGTGGGTGAGAAATTTGCAAATTAAATCAGACGCAAACATTTCTAGTTTTACATTATATCAAAAGCATTTTATTATCACAGCTGATAACTCATTACATATTTTACTAATTTCGCACCAGAAATATTGCAAACAATAACATAAACAATACAATGTGATGGCATGAATATTTTGTTATGTACCATTGCATGATTCCAATAGTTACGTTTGTATTCTATAAGACTCTTTAAGTAAACTGTACTTAGCTTGAAACTTTGAACACAATGAAAAGCAGACTAGGCACATGACATAGTGAGCCAAAGTTGACTCGTCTGCGAAAATTATACACTAGACATTGTTTTCTACGATGCAGAAAAGTCAGAATATACCAAGTAAAGACGATTGAAATCAGAATGAAATTCCAATGCAAGTTCATATTTATGTAAAATCCTCCTAAATATTGACAATGTTTAAACCAAAAGCCTATGGACATTTGGATGGACAGGGTAAATTAATTTAGTTAATCTAAACGATCAAAAGTGTTAAGTCTGCACCATATGTTCATCAATTGCTGATATAGATATATCTACATCAAGTTTAATGAGCGATGTCAAAATCAAAAAATATTTCCTATTTTTCATATCATATTTAAAAACTGGGTAAACCTAGAACACCTTGAATATTCACTGTTGTTTCAAATTCTACCACAATTACGTCATGTGTTCATCAAAATCTCAAAGACATTGTTTTCATTATTTGAACTGGGTGAAAGACTTGTATTCACATTAATGTAGTTGTGGTTTATTGATATTGTGATGAAATAAAAATGTTTAAAACACAGCCGAATTGTGTGTATGGCCAAATTGTACATTTGCTACTCTAGGTCATAAGATGACACATTCAATTGTTCCTGAATTCTAATTCTGTCTGCTACTTAAAAGTATTCTATCTCATTTGTTGGCGTACATGTATATTCTATTTTGTCCTTTCTACATTTGTCCTTCATTTTCTTAGATTATTTCATGCTTATGCCATAGGCTATGCAGTTTTACTTCCGTTTTCATAATTCAATGGTAAAATTTGTAATTTTATACCGTCATTACATTTTGCACACCCATTTTACTATCTTTCATTATTTTGTCAAGTAGAAGTCATTAATTATTTGATTAGAAGTCCAGATACTAGAGAGGGCTACTTGTAGCACTGTCAACAATTTGTGCATTCTGTAAGAATTTCTTTACTAGAAGTCTCATATACTAACTTCTTGTGAGTGACCTCCTGAGATGGTAACAAACACAATTTACTTTACTTTATCCTTTTCAGTCTTCATAGGTCATAGACCTGTTACTGATATAACTTGTCTATTTATATGCTTAAAAGCAAATTTTGCAGGGGAATGGCGTGAGAGACTAATTATCAATACTTTTATCACTAGCACACATACATGAGATCCTTCCAGTGATCATCTAGCCTGTTCTTAAATGCATTCATAGATGGAGCTGAGACAATTTTTTCAGTTACTTTAGTACTACTTATTCCACTGGTTCACAATTCTATGTCTGAAGAATCGCTGTGTCAATGTTTTGTTGCACCCTACTTTTCTCAAATTATAGCTGTGTCATTGATCTGTCACTGTAGAGTCTATCCTTACGATTTATGTGGCAAAAACTTTAAATTGTCTTTGGTAGGTTAGAAACCTGTTGACGGTCTTCACTAGATAGTTTTAACAGGTTTCTAAATACTTAAAGTCATGCATTTGATGGGAAATGGAAGAGTCAATCAGATACTTAAAGTTAGACCAATAGTTATATCCATTGTTTTCAATGCATTCAATGTTTTATATGACACTGGTACATCTTAACATACCACTACACTAGCCATCTCTTAGCACCTGCATGACTTAGTAGATTTGATAGATCTTGATTCTTGTCAAAAGATGTCCGTTTAGGATGTCTAAATATCTTCACTTTGAACTCCATATAAGTATTTATAGCATGTTTAAAGTCTATAGTTGGGTCATTTCGGGCACTTTTGTGACCACGCAGAGACAGAAAAGGATTTATGATTGATTTGAGCTCTTAAACATATTTTAAGAGATTTGAGAAGGGGGATACTCCTCGCAAAAAGTCCGGCAGTTCACAAAAGTGCCCTAAATGACCCAACTACTACACTAATTTCTTTTCCCCTCTTTCTTTTTTCACAAATGATATTAAAGTTCATGACTGCCAAAATAGATAGATTTTGCACAGTTTACAACCACTAGACTCTAAGTACTAGTCTAGTATTTACTGCTAATAAACCTATCCTCATGATATCCATTGCATAATAATTTGAATTTGGAGTTGAATTTTTTATCAATGTTTATGAGCACAACACCACTAGTATGTAGTACCTGCTAACGTGAATACTAGTATTGATTAATAGATCTACTATTTCGTAATTTTAGTGGTCCTCAGTTGCTCAGTCGTTAGCGTGCGACTTGAAAACAGGAGTTGCCTGCATCGCAAGTTGGAGGCCTGGTCATGGCAGACACAGTGTCACCAAAACCGATACGAAAGGCGTCTGCCACTGAGTTGCTGATTTCCAGGTTAACGTCGCCACCGTACAGTGTTACTACTAGACGGTGGCGACGCCAAGCATGACGTTAGGGAAGCCTTGTTAAAGGCGTGTCCCGCGTAGGAGGCCGCACCTCTGCACTTAAAAAAGAACTCACCTAGTTCAAAACTATAGCTAGTGTGATCCCCACCCCCTGAGGCTCAGTTGGTTACCTAGCCTGCCTCTGGAGAGGTACATGTACAAAACACCACGTGGCCTCCCGCTCACGCGTCCCCTCATAGAGGAGGCCAGTCTCTCATCTGAGACTGGCTTACTTGTGAATTACATATCCAGATCCAGATCCAGATTTTAAGCCTATTGATTTTCTACTCAGGCGTGACGCTTTTTGACAGCTAAAAACTAACGTCGATGTTTGCATGTTTTTTTTACACCTGTGGGTATTTATAGTTCAGTTCTAGAGAAACATTATGATTTTAACACTTATTTTTATCCCATTCAACAGATAATAAAAATATATTTAGGAAACCATTCAAACTATTAATGAGATATTTAGGAATAATTAGTAAAAACTCAATCTTGTGCTTGAATCGGGGAAAACTCATGTTTACGTCAATTCTTGGTCCCAGAAACAGGGACTAGTCTGTGAGTCATATTCACGCACAGTGTCTTTTGTGGAAGTGGGCGTGGCACCGTGAAATAATAAGGATAATCCGCCTCCAAAGTCTTAAGATTTCCGGTCGATTCCAATATTCAAGGTTCTGTATTAGGGCAGGCACTGCACACCCGTATAATGCACTTTACATACTGGTCTCTACCCATAAAACAATTCTAATGCACTGTTAGATTAATTTCTTGCATGATTTGAAAATCATAACTTGACTTTAGCTACTTTATATTCCTAGTGATATTAAAACCATTTTTTATATTCCTAGCAATATGTGACTCTGATCCCTGTCAAAATGGTGGAACGTGTCATGGCAGCACCCATTATTACGAGTGTGCGTGTCCAGAAGGCTATACTGGAAAGAACTGTGAAATAGGTATATATCATTATTTTCATATAATTATCGTAGTGTAATAAGGCATCACAAGAATAACAATCAGGTTTTTTACCAACCAGTTATGTGCACTGGTTATAAGATGTAATGGGTTTAGTATTTGTAATGTTGTTCTTGTATTTGAAGTGTACATTACATGTATATGCTTATGATTAAATATTGTATTGCTAAAATTAAATACAGTCGATAAGTCACACAAACGGTACTTGACTGGGACGCCCAAAACAGGGATTCAACGAGAATCATCTGCACATGTCCCAGTGTTTCATAGAACTCTTCCTAAATTTTCATCTAGCATTCAGTATGACGTGATGTCATCTATTATATTGACATCATCACACTAAACATTCAAAAAATATGTTAACAACGCAATTTGATTTTCAGATATATAAATCATGTCAAGTCACATTACTTCAAACCAGGCGCTGATGCAATACTAAGTGTGCATTAAGGGACTCGTATAGAGATCTATTTCAAAATATAGATTGTATTGGGCATATTGTGCAAAAACATGAAAGTTATGATGTCTATTTTAGTATGTTAAGTACGTGATTTTATAAAGTAATTTATGTCTACATGCATATCATGTTTGTAAAGTAGTGTAAAAGATGAACTGATTTTAGACTCTGTTTGTTCAAATAGTATTTAAAGCTCCTTTTGATATGTTAGAAAACAGTAGTGAACATTATACTCATCAATAAAACAATGCAATCTAACTATATTGGTTGTAATCATTATAAACTTGAGTATTTTGTTTTTACTTGCTACAAATGGTCACCAAAAGATAAACTAATTATGAAAATGGAGTTAACATTATGGCTTACAAATTTGCAAATAGTCAAATCAACTGTACTCTACATTTATATGAGCATGCTACATTTTTTATGAGCATGTAATGTACATGTACAAGTGAATTTCAAAACAAAGTTTTCACTGGATTCGAAATAGCACCCTTAACAGTCTGTTAAGTTGCTATCAAAATACTGTTGAACGTTCGATTTTCCTGGTACTTCTCATTCTTCAAACAATTTGCACCCTTCAATGGCATAGTGTGCAAATGATACACTATTAACTACCACACCATTACAAATACTAATAGCACTAGGAACAAATGTATTTTTTGACGTTTCTGTTTTTACATGGGGTACATGAACCCGTTGTCTAAGTAAAATTACAAACTTTTTATGAAACAGTATATGTACACATTTTCTGCTTTTTGAATTGGATAATAATCACAAACTATTTTCACCATTCTTTTTTCTTTTTCATATTATAGACACTGATATGTACGATATAACGAATTGATAGACATTATGTACAGGACATGTATACAGGTACGTTATAGCATTGCCATATAATCAGTATATAATCTGATTCCCTATATTGTATTGGGCTAAACTGTGAAAAATGAGTTTCTCATATACATCTTTCTACTTTGAAATTTCCTTTATGTTCCTATTGTTTTCTCCTATATATTGAACATACTGTGTAAAAGCTGTCAATCTGACTAACTTTCCTCTGGCCACTCATGACATACTGGTGTAGATAGCCGTTGATTGAA
>JAGTTF010005495.1:0-19722 GCA_019095985.1 Streblospio benedicti | reverse complement strand
AATTTTTTTTTTTTTTTTTTTTTTTAAATAAAAAAAAAAAAAAAATTTTTCTTAAAAAATAACCTAAAAAATTTTAAATTCAAACTCAAAAAATTAAAATTATCACTCAAAGTACACTCAAAGTAATGCGCTGTCATATACACAGTTTAATTGTCCACATGTATCAACAATTAATAATTATCACTCTAAGCACACTCAAAGTACACTGTCACATACACAGTTTACTTGTCCCTATCCTCAGTTGTCCACCTCGCCCACACTCCTAGTCCACACTACTAGTCCACACTATTGCTAGGAACAAAGGTTGTTGTTACCACCGTTTTTGGTCTCCGTACACAAACTAAGAACACTTCAGTCGTCACCTCTGTTGTCGTGAAAGGGTCCAATCCTCAGTGGGCGCTCACACGGGGACCAGCACCCCCCCTCCATGGGATCCGTACGGGGTCCGGGGTCCTAACGCCCAGTATCAACCCTGCCAACTCATCCTCCGTGAGCCTGATGTCAAACAGATCGTCAAAAATCGGAACAACTCTATATTTGGGCGGACTGCCCAACTAGATCCTCGAGGACCGAGGACTCAACAAAACTTGGCTCGGTTGCTCCACTATCTCTGGCTCGTCGCTCTAACGGGGTCCCACCGTGACCCTGCGGCCTCTTAAGGGTGGCTGGTCCCACAGCAAGCAACAGACAGCAATTCACATCATGCTCTAATGATGTGGAGAATCCCATGTTATGATGTATTTTAAAGATAGAATACTGCATACAAAGGTAAAATAAAATCACAAACAAGTGAATTTGTAGGTTTATTCATTTAAAATCACCTGTAATTGTATACACCAATATATTCAAATGAAACAAATTATGACCTAGAAATTTTCATTCCAAGATGTTTGACCAAGCAGAAGTAATAACTCATAAAACAGAACCATAACCCTATTTTGTTTTTTACAAGATTTTATCATGCAAACCCAACCATAGGCAGATAATCACTCCGCTTAGCTCTGTTATTATATGTGCCACATATCTGAGGTGGTAATGCCTGCACAGTACAGCAATATTTTAGATTATTAGTCCAATCACAAGGTTAAAAGAAAAATTTTATAGGAAAAGTGCTTTACAAACATCAAGAATAATACATGCAAAAGTCTAAGATGGACTAAATTTAAGCATAAAAAGTCAATAATAATATAAGCTTCTGTAAAATAACATAAACACCACTTTAAACAATTCTTAATATGTTTGACATACTAATTTTAATATCCATATCTAAACTTTTTCTTTCTGACTAAAAATTATTTAGGGGGGTTGCTTCAGTTGTTTGGCTTTACACATTTTGCAAGTGATGGGTCCGAAATTCTGATTTCAACAATAACCTCATAATTACATATTTAACAAACAAAATAACAAATTCCTAGTGTAATATTATTTTTTACATCAAAATTGTATGCAAAAATAAGCAATTTTAATATTAAGATTAGATACTATTAAACAGTCTAATGCTTACAGCAAGATTAATTTCAATATGAAACATATAATTTTATTATACATGTACGCATATCAGATATTTAAGATTCCATTTCTGATGAGGAATCAGAATCGGACTCTAGTTGGTCTGATTCATTAGCATCTTCTTCAGTATAATCATATTCTACATTTTCATCCTCCCATGATTCGTTGTTACATGCAGCTTTGCAAGCCGACAAAAGCTTAAGTTTGGCCATTTCAGTTAGATGTATTTGCTTCTGCAACATGCTGACTAAACCGTTTTGATAGTCTTTAGTAATCTGATGTGGCTCATAGCGTGCTGGTTTATCTGTTAAGTCAAAAGCAAAGAAGAATAATTAGATAGGAAACAACCACTAAGACTATCTTACATGATATGGGATGTGTGGAAGAAATTTGCTGACAAATATATTGTTTGCAAAAATTGATTTAAACCTTGTTCTTCTTCATCTTCATTTGAAGGCAAGTTCTCTGGTTTAATGTGTTGGCGCAACCATTCAAGTTTTCTATTATAGCAATTAATACAACATTTCATTTCCTTCAGTAATTGATTTCTTTCTTCCTCATATCTTTCTACGATAATCATTTTCTCTATGCAGACTCTCTTTTGTTTCAAGGAAACATTCTCATCTAAAATCAAAATTGAATACTCAATGATAACAATCGTTATAATGTACTGTTTTTCCATAAATATATTTCATCTTCAACAATGCTTTATTAGCATGTAACTCATACCTTCACTGTTCCAAGGTAAAAGCTCTTCATCTAAATCTTCTTCCATAGGTATACGAGATAATTCATTTTTTTTTATTATATTGTTCACACTGTTTGTGCAGCCTTGTTTTAATTGTATCAATTTTTCTCCTTATTTTCATTTTGGATTCTGCTCGTATCTGTAACAAAATAAGATAGCATCCATCATTATGTATTACTGATAGAGCGCGACAGTTTAGGATTGTTCTTTTCTTGCAGGAAGTCATAGATATTATACCTGAATGTTTGGCACAGCTATCTTGAAGTTTTCTCTTTTCAAGTAAGAGCATTTCAATGTCCCTCTGCAATAACGTGGTCTTATGTTCAGCCATGCTCTGTTTTGCATTTTCCAACAATATTGCTTCATTCGAACCTGTTTTTTCTATCAATCTGAAATTTTACATTATGACCACCATGAATTTAAAATATAGCAGTAGATCACTAGCTTTTACAATTAACATTTGTAACTCAGTAAAAATCAAACATTTTGCTTCTTTCTTGTCATTGTAGATTTATGGGTTAAATTGTAATCATGAAAGCCATGTATGCACAAATATTAACCACAAAGTTTATGAATTGAGAACAACCTCTGCAAAATTGTAGCATATTCCAATTTTCTTTTCTTGTGAACAACCGACGACATGCGCTTTTTACGTTGACCTCTAAGTTTAAAAATTGAACTTCATCAAGTGAAACTGCGAAGTCATGTGCCATCAAATCTGTGTGAAGCTCATATAATCGAACAAGCTCATTGGAGGCTGCAGGTGCTTTGCCTGAAACATTTTTATGTATGGATGTATTATAGTGTGTGGAGAAAACTTTCAATCAAATGTTCTTACCTTTTACTGCAGTGCAATTGATAGGAGTCTAACAATTATCTCAATACACACCTGCAGCTTTTTCGTGTGCTAGTGTTGTCAAGTCATCTTTCCATTTCTTCAGTTGAGACATGCCAAATTTCTTTTTGACTTCTGCCAGTTCTTTCTCGGTTTCAACTGAACGAAGAATTACCTATGGATAAATAATCAGTTACATGTACATTTGAAGATATTGATCAATAGGTGACAGACCATACTTTCAATTATATTCTGATATTCCTCAAGCATTAAAAAAACAGGATTACCTTCTTCCACCAAGAAAAGAACAATGAAGGGAGCTTTTCCACTTTTTTCAAGTTCCAATGGAGCATCAAATTTGTTAGAAAATCTATCCTTGCTGAAACATAAACGATATGAGTATATTATTGATGCACTAAGAGCATGTAGGATGAATTTAACAGTAAGTTGAATGATTATGATTACCAGATTTTCCCATGTTCTTGGTGATGAAACCACCTCTGCTCATGTAAGCATTTACTTGCTCCTGTTCCTCACCACTTTGAGCACATGAGCCGCTCTGATATCGACCACCATAAATGATCTGAAAACATTTGTAAACAAATGCACTACTTTATTCATTTTTATTATCAAAATTAAACAATCATCACCAAGAGATATGATAATTTAAGGAGAGTGATTTAATACTATATGTTACCTGACATGGCCAACTATGCGCTTTGCCATGAAGAATGCTCAGAAATGGCTTTTGGAGTAAATTTACCAGCCAAGGCCAATATTTGCATATGACATCTTGGCAGATGAAGTTAACTTTTTTTTCTTGCGATACTTGGTGTTGTAAAAACAAGGGGTACGGAAAAATTTCTCCTTGGAACATATTGATACCCTTCAACAACACAGCATGTCTGCAGCTAACCATGGTGAGGCCCGTCTCATCTAGATTCTTCATTGTTTTGCTCCTGTCTTTAGCGGCCCGCCAATGCGTATCACCGCAGGTGGAAGCAGTCCTCTAAATACAGATAAAATACATCACCAATTTAATACCTCGTACAATTTAAAAAGGATGTAAATTTCAAATCATCCACTAATGGATATATCTAAAATAATCTAGCATGAAATGACTTTTAACAATTTTCATACCAAAGTGACTTGTACCCATTAATATTTTCCTCTAAGGAAAAGAACAACTAAACATCCTTGTATCAAAAATAAATTTTCCCTCTAAGGGATAAAACAAACAATACAACCGGTATCAAAAATACTTGTTCCCTCCTAAGGGATAAAATATAGCACCTTGTCTTAGTATAATGATGACCTAACACCGTTGTGTATCAAAAGATACCACTAGTATCTATTTGATCTAATAACTCAAAAGAACAATGAGTATTAATACTCCAAAGAACATGAGCACCTGAATTCGTCAATTAAAGTCATAACGTTTTCCCTGCTGGAATTACACACTTCACACTTTTTCAATGACCATCATGATTGAACTATAATAATACACCAGTAGTTTTTCTCATCCTAAACAGAGATCTGGACACTCACTCCAGACATGACTAAGAATCACAGTCTTGAAGGTGATTCATTAAGTCTCAAGACTCAGCAAATCGACGAGTAGTATGTGCGATTTCCAGTGATTCCTCAATGTTGATGCCTAGTTTTATTTGTACTTGAGACAAGTCTTTCATTATTGCCTCAACACTCTCATAACTACAGTCCTCTTCCCGCAGTTTGGTTATCAAAGCACTCAACTTGTCTATCAGGTCCTTCAATTCGAACAACACCTTTATTGATTGGTCTAAATTGTGATCCAAGCTGACCACCAGATGGTCGGAGGTAATGAGTCCAGACACTGTCATTTGTCTGATCATTCTGATCAAATCCTCCATGTTGTCGAGAAAACTGAACAGCATCGCCAGATTGTCCATGATTAATTCCACGCTGAACTCCAACTCAAAAATGAGCCGGTTGACAGTTTTGCTCGCCGCCTTAAATCAGCAAATGTGTGCGCCGGGGGCCACAAACACTGGTGGCATACGGATCACTGGGGCCGTGGACACGAGCTGTAACAACCCGGCTGGTGGTGTCCCCTGCAGTCCCTGGTAGGGGAGGTGCCCCCTGCAGTCCCTGGTAGGGGAGGTGCCCCAAGTGAGCTCCGCAGAGCAGAGGTGATTGCTGGGAGGGGGGTGCTGGTGGGTGGAATGCCTGGCGCATCTACCGGTAATACTCACCCATCCGGCAATGGCTCTCTCTTATGGACAGTTGTCTCTCCTGTTTTGCCATTTCCGCCTTCTCCTCCTCCATCTATATAATACCGTGTTGTTGGTATTGTAGCGATTTTTATACTGGTTTATTTATTTTAATATAAAAAGAAGAATTTAATTCAGGTCTTTATTACTAACCATTTCACTTAAAAACTACAGGAGAAAATAATAAAACACTTTCACAACTTTCTGTCAGTACAGTCATCCAAACAAAATCTGCCCAACCACAATGCAACCCGCACTTATATATCACAAAACTGGGTCGGGTTAATTGTGTTTCCCCAGGTCATCAACAGATGGCGCTAACTTTTAACAATACCAACAGATATAAAAAAATAAGTGTAAAAACATTAAATACCACGATATAACAAAAGATCTGAACATAAACGGAAAGTAAAAGTAAGCAACAGCATAAACTATAAATAATAACGTGAAACATGGAGTGTTACATCATTTGAGCAGCTAGGAAAAGACATTTAAGTAAGTGAAATTTTGAAGAAACAACATTACCCCTATTATCAACCAAAACAATGTGCTACTCAAAATCATAACACTCCCCCAATCTACATAAAACCATACAACAAAAAAAAAAAAAAAAAGAAATACTAACTTTTTAATAAACACTACAAAAAAACACAAATTTTTCTTACAAAAATTACTTAACTAACAAAATATATATATACAAGATCATCATCAACAATTAATAATTATCACTCCAAAGTACACTCAAAGTACGCTGTCATATACACAGTTTAATTGTCCACATATTATCAACAATTAATAATTATCACTCCAAAGTACACTCAAAGTACACTGTCACATACACAGTTCACTTGTCCCTATCCTCAGTTGTCCACCTCGCCACACTCATAGTCCACACTACTAGTCCACACTATTGCTAGGAACAAAGGTTGTTGTTACCACCGTTTTAGTCTCCACACAAACTAAGAACACTTCAGTCGTCACCTCTGTTGTCGTGAAAGAGGTCCAATCCTCAGTGGGCAGTCTAACACGTGGGACCAGCACCCCCTCCATGGGATCCGTAATGGGGTCCGGGTCCTGAACGTCCAGTATCAACCCTGCCAACTCATCCTCCGTGAGCCTGATGTCAAACAGATCATCAAAATCGAAAACCTGGGTTATGGCGCTAACCCGGGTTACGGGGAAGGGGGTCGTATATAGATACCCGGTAGGCAGCAGTCTATCCATTGAATAAACTGGGGTACTAGTACTAGTAACAGCATTAGACAGCTAAATTTAAATTACATTTTTTATTTATTGTTTAATTTGAAATTATTTCTACATATGACAATTGGCTCAAAACTGCACCCACCATAGGTAGGTAGCCATTCCCCTTTGCTCTGTTTACTACCCAAACATTTAGAGCAACAGACAGCAATTCACATCATGCTCTACTGATCTGGAGAATCCCATGTTATGATTTATTTTAAAGATGGAATACTGCATGCAAAGGTAAAATAAAATCACAAACAAGTGATTTTGTAGGTTTATTCATTTAAAATCACCTCTAATTGTATACACCAATAAATTCAAATGAAACAAATTATGACCTAGAAATTTTCATTCCAAGATGTTTGACCAAGCAGAAGTAATAACTCATAAAACAGAACCATAACCCTATTTTGTTTTTTACAAGATTTTATCATGCAAACCCAACCATAGGCAGATAATCACTCCGCTTAGCTCTGTTATTATATGTGCCACATATCTGAGGTGGTAATGCCTGCACAGTACAGCAATATTTTAGATTATTAGTCCAATCACAAGGTTAAAAGAAAAATTTTGTAGGAAAAGTGATTTACAAACATCAAGAATAATACATGCAAAAGTCTAAGATGGACTAAAGTTAAGCATAAAAAGTCAATAATAATATAAGCTTCTGTAAAATAACATAAACACCACTTTAAACAATTCTTAATATGTTTGACATACTAATTTTAATATCCATATCTAAACTTTTTCTTTCTGACTAAAAATTATTTAGGGGGGTTGCTTCAGTTGTTTGGCTTTACACATTTTGCAAGTGATGGGTCCGAAATTCTGATTTCAACAATAACCTCATAATTACATGTTTATCAAACAAAATAACAATTTCCTAGTGTAATATTATTTTTAACATCAAAATTGTATGCAAAAATAAGCAATTTTAATATTAAGATTAGATACTATTAAACAGTCTAATGCTTACAGCAAGATTAATTTCAATATGAAACATATAATTTTATTGTACATGTACGCATATCAGATATTTAAGATTCCATTTCTGATGAGGAATCAGAATCGGACTCTAGTTGGTCTGATTCATTAGCATCTTCTTCAGTATAATCATATTCTACATTTTCATCCTCCCATGATTCGTTGTTACATGCAGCTTTGCAAGCCGACAAAAGCTTAAGTTTGGCCATTTCAGTTAGATGTATTTGCTTCTGCAACATGCTGACTAAACCGTTTTGATAGTCTTTAGTAATCTGATGTGGCTCATAGCGTGCTGGTTTATCTGTTAAGTCAAAAGCAAAGAAGAATAATTAGATAGCAAACAACCACTAAGACTATCTTACATGATATGGGATGTGTGGAAGAAATTTGCTGACAAATATATTGTTTGCAAAAATTGATTTAAACCTTGTTCTTCTTCATCTTCATTTGAAGGCAAGTTCTCTGGTTTAATGTGTTGGCGCAACCATTCAAGTTTTCTATTATAGCAATTAATACAACATTTCATTTCCTTCAGTAATTGATTTCTTTCTTCCTCATATCTTTCTACGATAATCATTTTCTCTATGCAGACTCTCTTTTGTTTCAAGGAAACATTCTCATCTAAAATCAAAATTGAATACTCAATGATAACAATCGTTATAATGTACTGTTTTTCCATAAATATATTTCATCTTCAACAATGCTTTATTAGCATGTAACTCATACCTTCACTGTTCCAAGGTAAAAGCTCTTCATCTAAATCTTCTCCCATAGGTATACGAGATAATTCATTTTCTTTATTATATTGTTCACACTGTTTGTGCAGCCTTGTTTTAATTGTATCAATTTTTCTCCTTATTTTCATTCTGGATTTGCTCGTATCTGTAACAAAATAAGATAGCATCCATCATTATGTATTACTGATAGAGCGCGACAGTTTAGGATTGTTCTTTTCTTGCTGGAAGTCATAGATATTATACCTGAATGTTTGGCACAGCTATCTTGAAGTTTTCTCTTTTCAAGTAAGAGCATTTCAATGTCCCTCTGCAATAATGTGGTCTTATGTTCAGCCATGCTCTGTTTTGCATTTGCCAACAATATTGCTTCATTCAAACCTGTTTTTTCTTTCAATCTGAAATTTTACATTATGACCACCATGAATTTAAAATATAGCAGTAGATCACTAGCTTTTACAATTAACATTTGTAACTCAGTAAAAATCAAACATTTTGCTTCTTTCTTGTCATTGTAGATTTATTGGTTAAATTGTAATCATGAAAGCCATGTATACACAAATATTAACCACAAAGTTTATGAATTGAGAACAACCTCTGCAAAATTGTATTATTCCAATTTTCTTTTTCTTGTTTAACAACCGACGACATGGCTTTTCATTGACCTCTAAGTTTAAAAATTGAACTTCATCAATGAAACTTGCAGTAGTCATGTGCCATCAAATCTGTGTGAAAAATATAATCGGGACAAGTTCATTGGAGGCTAAGGTTTTGCCTGAGTATTATCAGGCTTCATCATAAGACATTCATCAACCATCATGATCATCATCATTCATCATCATCAACCAAACTAAATCATTCATGCATCTAGATGATCATCATCATCGTATCATCATCAAAATCATTCATCATATAATTGGTCGTTTAAAAATTGTTTTTTGTGTTTATTCAGATTCCACAAAAAAATGTAATGTGACACAGACATTTAATTCCCTTTCACCTAAATTCCCAAACACACTGTATCTTGATTGCTAAATGCAGCTCTCCTATAGAAAAAGGTCAAACACCCAAGGCAATATTTAAAAATGAAATGAATTGTCTAAAAATCCATTGGTGCATTCACAATGCCCCTTATGTCTGATAAATGCCTTGTCCATTGCCTGTAAAGACAGGTTCCACTTTAAATTGGCAGCAACATGCTCACCAAAAGAATTTGATACTCTGATATACACAAGTACTGTATACAATGTACCCTTCTTATTCGAGTCATTTGCAAATCAAGAATAGATAGCATCCAAAATTCACTACAGGCTGTCTTACCCATTTTACGTTGAAGTTTTGGAATTTGTTATATTTTTCAGTCTCCCAGTAAACTTTGATATGCCTCATCTTGATGTTGAAAAAAAAAGCTGTCTCTGGTTTTGCCATCGAAATCTCGTTTAACCATTCAATGTCCCTCTGCAATAATTGATGGTCCTATTATTTCGTTCAGTCATTGCATTTCTTTGGGCCCACTTTATTGCCTTTACAATAATCATTTTCATTATGCCTGAATTTTGGCACAGGAAACTTGAAGAAAATTGGAAATTGAAGACTCAATGTAACAATTAAAATATAGCGTTATGTCCACCATGCTTTGGTCTTGCATTTGCCAACTCAGTAAAAATCTTCACTTTTTCCAGATCTTTCTTTTCTCTTTCATGAAATTTATTGGTGACAAGCCAGTGAAAATGATGCCGGTAGATGTCCATGATTGATGAATCACAGAATAGCAACCAGGTTTAAATGAAACATTTTTTGAACGTTATTTTGACTGGGATTTGCATATTGATGAACCACCTGTGGAATCCATTTTATGTAATCACCATTAGTATGGTTAAATTGCTATTCCCACATGAAGTCATGCAAAGCAGCTGGACCTCTGGCATAGTTTAGAGATGGTTAAGGCAAGTTCATCCTGTGAACAACTCCATTTCAACAATATTTTTTTTCGTGTGCTAGTGTTGTCAAGTCATCTTTCCATTTCTTCAGTTGAGACATGCCAAATTTCTTTTTTTTTTTCTTTAGTGTTGTCACTTCTGCCAGTTCTTTCTCGGTTTCAACTGAACGAAGAATTACCTATGGATAAATAATCAGTTACATGTACATTTGAAGATATTGATCAATAGGTGACAGACCATACTTTCAATTATATTCTGATATTCCTCAAGCATTAAAAAAAACAGGATTACCTTCTTCCACCAAGAAAAAAACAATGAAGGGAGCTTTTCCACTTTTTTCAAGTTCCAATGGAGCATCAAATTTGTTAGAAAATCTATCCTTGCTGAAACATAAACGATATGAGTATATTATTGATGCACTAAGAGCATGTAGGATGAATTTAACAGTAAGTTGAATGATTATGATTACCAGATTTTCCCATGTTCTTGGTGATGAAACCACCTCTGCTCATGTAAGCATTTACTTGCTCCTGTTCCTCACCACTTTGAGCACATGAGCCGCTCTGATATCGACCGCCATAAATGATCTGAAAACATTTGTAAACAAATGCACTACTTTATTCATTTTTATTATCAAAATTAAACAATCATCACCAAGAGATATGATAATTTAAGGAGAGTGATTTAATACTATATGTTACCTGACATGGCCAACTATGCGCTTTGCCATGAAGAATGCTCAGAAATGGCTTTGACTGTGACAGAGATTGCAATATATGGTCTTGTGGCAATTTTTGGAGTAAATTTACCAGCCAAGGCCAATATTTGCATATGACATCTTGGCAGATGAAGTTAACTTTTTTTTTTTGCGATACTTGGTGTTGTAAAAACAAGGGGTACGGAAAAATTTCTCCTTGGAACATATTGATACCCTTCAACAACACAGCATGTCTGCAGCTAACCATGGTGAGGCCCGTCTCATCTAGATTCTTCATTGTTTTGCTCCTGTCTTTAGCGGCCCGCCAATGCGTATCACCGCAGGTGGAAGCAGTCCTCTAAATACAGATAAAATACATCACCAATTTAATACCTCGTACAATTTAAAAAGGATGTAAATTTCAAATTATCCACTAATGGTAGCTCATAAAGAAAATATTACCGCTAAATTGTGACTCTGAACGTCTTTAACGAAAATATCTACACGCTCATCATCTACCAAAAACACATCTTTGTAGTAGCTATCTTCAGTCTTTATTCTATGAATAATAAAAAATGGCTGTAAAATGTAAAGTGTGTTTCAGTATCACAACATTAAATTCATTCAATCTAAATTTATAGGTTGAGGAAAAAAACTTAGAAGAAATCAATTACTGGTTTGATTTTTTGAACCGGTATAATTTTCTATTTCCATCGATATGACAAGCATGCATTTCCTTGTCACAAGCTGGACAAGACACTGCGTTAGCCCTGCATAGCTCATTCAACCCAAACTGACATTTCTGCCATTCAGAAACACATTTGCTAAAGGTTGTTGGTGTTATTAATTTCCCCTGAAAAAAAAAAAAAAAAAGATAAAATTGGTTAACATTGAAAACTGGGATGAGGACTATAAACTACTACATTTACATTTACATTTATATTGATAAGATGAGAACTTACCCTAAATATCTTTTGTCGCACATGCAGACCTTGTACTCTCTACATTCAATGGTTCCCTGGTTCCTTCTTTATCAAGTGGTTCACTGGTTTGGGATGGAAAACTTGATTGAGTGATTACCTGCACGCTATCTTGGGTTAGGTCATCACTATCTTGGCCATTGCAATCTTGGGTTAGGTCATCACTATCTTTTTTTTATTGTCATTACAATCTTTGGTTCTTTCTATTTCATCATCCTGTTCATTGTTCTCATTGTACACATTTGTCTCTTTACATGTAGATACTGGTTGTTCGCTTTTTTGGTCTATTTCTTCATCATCATCAGAGGATTGAAAAATGATGTGGCGTGGTCCTAGACGACACTCAGGGCGGCTTACATTGGTGTTAACAACTGTCTCATCAGACTCCTCAGATGATATTGTTCGAGGAGATAGTGATGTAAAATATATGTGCTGCGCTGGGATTGTGGACAGTGTTCTTTTATCATGCTGAGTGGTGGAGGCAGTTACATATTTTTTTTCCTTTCCCTGCTAGAGACAGCCATGCTCTCCCCATACTCTACTAGCTCGCCTCTTGCCATCTCCATCTGACGCCTCCTGGCCTCTTGAGAGAAATGGTCTTTGTTGATAGCGGTTTTCATGGCATCAGTCAGTTCTATATGGGTTTTCGCCCATTCTCGGGCCTCTGGAGACATCTCTGTTAGAGCCAATGGCTCTGGCTCCCCCACTTTGGGAGCGGTTGACCGGTACCACTCGGATTAATCCTGCCCCTTCCACCTCATCCACAAATGGTCGCATGTGTTCATTAACAGTGACACGTTGACCCTTTGGCACCGGCGCAAGTCTGTTCTGTGCTAAACTGCAATAAAATATGAACCCACTATTACACTTTGCTGTGTACACAGTAATGCAAATTTTCAATTATGATTTTTTAAACTATCAACATATAACCAACACAACAACCCAAGTGGTAAAATTACGCTTGATGCGTGTATCTTATCTAATCTTTATAGCAATTTGCAGACATATTTGGGGGTATAATGGTAACTTTAACACAGAACCAATGCACATTTTTCAACATGTGAAAGTATCTCAGAGACAAAATACTGGCTTGACCATTATTGTTGATGAGGTTGCGTTACTATCCTGAGGAGGTGGTGATCTGACTGAATGCTCTTTGTTCTCAAATGGCAATGAAGATGTACTACCACTCACAATTATCTTGGTCGATGTCTCTACAGACTTATTTTCTGTCAACGAATTTGTAGCTGTTGTTGTGGTTGCATTTTCTGTTAGCAGGGTTGTTTCCATTGATGCAGTTGTGTTTTCTGCTAATGAGGCTGTGTTGTTGTCTTGGATTGGATTACCCTCCTCATGAGATAACGGTCTGACTGTGAGCTCTTTGTCCTCATGCTCTTTTACCTGTGCCAAGCTAGTGCAACCAGGATTAGCATATACCGGCGATGCTTCAGTTAGCATGTTTTCTGTCAGTGTAATTGTGTCCGATAGTGAAGTTGTGGCTGCTATTGGATCTAAATTACAATCTTCGACAGATGCTCGGCTACTGATAGTCTGATCTTTGATTTCATCATGCTTTTTGTCCGAGACTGGTCATTGTAATCTATTATTATCTCCGTTTTTGGCTGCCTCTTCTACTACAGTGCACATTTTCTTTAGTGCATTTGAAATGTTGGCTTGGATATTTTTATCTCTTGCTTTAAGCACGTTTTCATTTTTTGTGATGAGTTCTTCAACCAAAGGCAGTTCATTTTTCATGAATTCGTCTTTATATTTACCATTTACCATAAATTTAGATGTGGTAAGGAACAGATTTATTGTGTATAGATATATAGTCTTTCTCCCCACATTTCTATAGACCTTAAAGCTTTCAGACACTCGGTTGGATTCTTTGTCCATACAAACATCTATAATGACCTCAGATAGCTTCTGATTGGAAGTTGGGATGCCTGGGATGGCAAAGTGGCCTTTCTCACTAGCTCAAATGAGCTGGTACTAAATGTTGTGACTAAGTTACCACTCTTGTCTGTTATGCACATAGGTTTTCTTTCCGTTGCTTGGAGTTTTTTCTTCAGTGCCCTCTCTTTGTCCAGAGTGTAGGCTTTCTGGTAGGATGTGCAATTAATAAGTACTTCATCAACAGTGTCATCACCAGATTTATTGGAAGCCTTATTTCCTTGTACTATATCTAATCCAGTTGATGGTGGCTTTAACAATGGCTTTGACAAAGTCTCACTACTACTAGATGTGTTGCCCGCCATGATCACAGAACTTAACACACAGAATTTTCTTATCACCAATTTACGGACTACACTGAACAAAATATCACAATGCTATCACAAAACTATCACAATGCTATCACAATGAGCAATATGATGCATTAAAACTATGACAGTTCTTTAAAGTTTTTTTTTAAAAACGTCATAAAACAGATATTAAACAAACACTGATCAGTTCATGAGTTGGACATAAAATGCCCAAGCCCGCCTTGTCCTTGAGCGATAATGCGTGCAATAATGCTTGTGCGTGTATAATTATATAAATATAAAACTCATTTATTCACTAACTATCGTGTCTATCAAATTCGTGTTTTCACTAAAAGTTTCACCTATCAATTATATTCCTGTGTATCCAAATTTATAAGTTCTGTCCACTTTAGTGATAGTAAAATTAGTCATATATTATTATTTATTCTCTTCACGTCCACCATGTTGAAATGCAGTACTCATTATATGATTTGTCATTCGACTTCAGTTGCATCTCACAATGGTTAGCCATTGTAAATGAGTTTATTTTTAACTGCGATACCATCTACAAGATTATTTGTACAGCTTTAAGTAACACGATCTATTATCCTTGATAGTTCAATTTACTGCCTCAGCTTTGATTATGAAAAGCGCCTGTTTTTGCTTTTTGTTTCTTTTCTGCTGCTTATTGCTTTTATCAACGTTACTTGTCTGTATTCTTGACGAAAGTCACTGCCCCTAAGAATATACAAAAATAAAATTTAAAAGATTAAAGATATGCTGGACTTCACCTAAAAAAAAAAAAAAAAAAGCAAAATAACATGCAGACTTGAAGAATTCAAACAATTATCATGACCTCAGAACACCATTTTCACTGCCACTGATTACATAGCTGTCTTGTGACAAAGTTTTGTAACTACAGGACTCAGGAGATCTATTCGTAATAAGAAAAGACCAAATATAAGAAACATAAATCTTACCACTCAGAGATGACATGTTTCTCATCAAACACGACTGCCACCAAACGTTTTTTGAAGCTCTCTGAGCGGATAATCTTTTTTCCCCTGCTTGATTGAAGTATCTCCGGTGTTGCAAAAACGTACTTAATGCTGCCCTGCATTGCCTCTGCACACAATATATGGTGTTGAAAAGAAAATGCTAATTGAATTATTGACAGATATGCACAAAGCAAATATTCCTTTCTTAAGTCTATCATGATGGATTAATAATTTGTAATCACCATTACAATAAAAATGAAAAAACAAAAAAACACACAAAATATTTTGAATGCAATAGTACCATGAAAGTCGGGTCGATCCTCATGAAGTGCTACGCAATCGAGCAATCCATACCCCATCATTGAGGTGTACTGATTGTCTATGAGACCCTTTAAGGGTGACACAATCAAAACACAACTTTGTTCATTGCGTCCCAGCTGCGGTTGCCAAATCTAAAATTTATAAATGAAAATAATACATAGTAATATGGACGAGAATTCGATTAAACTATAAGTCAAACGTGAGAAAAAATGTAGATGTCAACAAATCATACCTCCTCTGCAAACAATGGCGGAGACATATAAACAAAACTCTTCCCATATCCTGTTGGAAGGACACCAAGGACATCCCTTCTCAGCAAGCGGTTCAGTCTCTCTGGATCCTGATTCATTAGTGACATATCGTCCAGATATATGACTATCCTGACCCCTATGCGTCTCAGAAAGCTGACTACAGGCTTCAGGGCTTTCGTGAACGCTCGTGGCGCTGACGCTAACCCGAACGGGAGGCACGTGTATTGAAACAGATTGTTTCCCCATCGGAATCGTAGGAGTCTTTGGTGATCGCTGTGAATCGGTATGCAGAAGTAAGCGTCTTTGAGGTCTATCTTTAGTAACCAATGGTTCCTCTGTACTAAGTTGCGTACTAGTGGCATTCCGTCCATTTTGAAATGGAGATATTCTACTCCTGCATTTAACTTTTTCAGATTGAACACGGGTCTTGAAAAGATGTGTGCTACGTGTTGTTTCTTTAACTCGCTCACTTTCACAACAGCCCCTTTCTTTTCCATCTCCGTTACCACTTGTGTGATTTCCACTCTTTCTGTTTTTGAGAAAACCGGGCTGAATCCCGTGTTGAACGGTGGTGTGCTTATTAGTGGAATCAAATACCCCGATACTATGTTTAACACCTCTTTGTCGGTTGTAACTTGCTGCCAATTGTTCAGCATCCACTTTGTGCGCCCTGCTACTAGGCCTGGCGGGAGCGTCACTGAGTTGAGGTTTAGACTGCTCAGCTCTTGTAAGAGTTGCACCTCGTCCGATAAGCAACACCTCTTTTCCTGTTTTGGTAGGGGATGGGGTTCGTTCGATTTTGGGGGGGCACTTTGGACTGAACTGATTGGGTTGAAGACACAAGGAGTACGTACCCGCGTGGCGGTTTGGCCGGGCCCTGCTTCCTCGTGGAGCCAGTGCCTCTGCCTCTGTAGTTGGGACGCTGCTGTGATGGCCCATGGCGTGCCGTCCCTCCGGGCGCCTGGGCTGGATAAAAGGGCGGGTAGCCCCCCTCTGCCCAGCCGTACTGTTGTGGATGTTTGTACTGTTGGCGGCTATAACCCTGATGGTGTCCCCCTCTGAGGGTTATGGTAGTGCTTCTGCTGCCCTTCCTGCAGCTGTTTCTTTTTGTCCTCCTGTTTTGCCAAGCTGGCCAGGTCTCCTATTTCAGTTTCCTTTCCAAACAGTTATCCCCCACTGGCAATTTGTCACCATGGTTCTTCAAGGCCTTTTTAATATCCTCTTTCTTTTTCAGGATCTGAAAAAGCACGTCCATTCTTCTGTAATATGTTAGTGACTGCGCTGCCTGTCCTAAAAATAAAGCTGACTTCTCCACCAGATTAACAATTCCTCGGCTTTGATCACCGTGATATCGCCTTTCCTGGCCTTATCCGTGGCCTCCCACAGCTTGCCCAATGGGCCCATTGTCTTTTTCAGCTTACTCTCCACGTGTTGCCAGTTAGCATCACGTGCTGTAACTGCCTCTTTGCCCGCTTTATTCATGAAATACGATTTCAAGTCCTCGTCCATTTCGGGGGCTAGCAAGAAATCATGCCGAGGGACAGGTAATTCCTCAACCAGGCCCTTCATATCATCTGCGGTGAAGTGCCTGGTGGCTATAACTCTCCGCCCTTTTGTAATGCGTTTTTGCCTCTTGCGGCGTTTTTGTTCTTCACATGAGAATGGACTTGTAATGGTGAAATGAAATTGAAAGAGACAATTGATAATAAACACGTCTCCAGTGATACATTCAATGGTATAATAGAAATGTTTTTGAAAAATTTTTTTTAAATATTTTTTAAAATGTTTTTAAAATGTTTTTAAAATTTTAAAATGTTTTTAATTAGTAATGTAAATGTGAGTACATTGTGTCAATTTGGTAATAGAAAATTTTAATTAATAGTGTAAATGTGAGTACATTGTGTAAAGAATATATAATGAGGTAACAGATGATAGGTGAAGGATAGGGTGTGGAATGGAAGCAGCCTGATTGATTGAGTAGAAATGAGTGTATAGATGATTCTGATGTATCTCTCAGAGCAAGGACTGGGCACTGCTGGGTATCGCCGGTCACTAGTATAATACAGTTTTGGTATAGAGATGGTATAAAATATGATTGGCATTGTTGTTTGATTTTGATTTTGTAAAGCCATGTCACCGATTCTGGGTCACAACACTCTGTCTTCCTGCTTTGGTCTCCCACGTGTTCCCCCAATGCACAACATGTTTCGCGTAAATTTTACAGTTCCTTGTTTGTGGATTCTAGATGTGTTTGTAGATTTTCTGCATATCCTTTTCTGAAAAAGAAAATTTATTAATAATTGGTGTCTGCATATGTAATGGTTACATACTCCAGTGCGGTGCAGTATTTGTGCTGCTATGTGATTCATCCAGTTTAAATAAACTGTTGCAGCAGCATTTCCTGAAAAGAAAATTTATTAATAAAAGATATTTTATGATTGATAAAATATTTAACATTTAATACTTTTTGTACGATTGTACAATAAATGTAGCATTGGTCCAAAGCTTACATTTGTAGAAAATCTGGACTTGTCCTGGAATATGTGCTTCTTTTGTTTATCACTCAGTAATGTCCAAAATTTTCCAACATTTGAATTGAGTGCTTCGTGGGGTTCTATCATGGCCTATTTGATGTCAAATCTGCTTGATCTGGGGTAATGATACTTAGGGCATTATTATCTTTCATTAACTGTAACAGTTGGTTGAATCCATGTGCTCTTCATAAGCTGGAATTTTCTCTCTTGACACATTATTGTTTTTCTGCTCTACCTTCTGTTTCTCTGTTGGGTGTTGGGTGTGGGCGAGGTTGGCGCTCACGTTGATCTTCACGTCTTTGTCTATCTGCTGCTGTCTGAGATTCTGGGGGCTGCTTGATAGATCATGGGGTCCTCTTTGTTGCTGTTGTGACTTGGGTGTTATTTTCCCATGGCTTGCAACATAATGGGATTACTTCCTTCTGGAATCATGCCAAGGATTGTTCTAGCATTTAGATACTGGATCCTATCTGAATGTGTTTGGCTGGATCTCAAGAACACTTTACTGAAGGATGGATAACTGGCATTAGAGTTTGTTTGTTGTTCAAAACAGTTCTCTTTTCATCTACGCACCCTAACTACTGCTTCCCCGACATTTAGTTTCATCCTGCATCTCTTGCAACCAGTCTATCTGGGCCATTTTGCCTTCACCCTTCTTTTGTTTGATTGTTTGTAAGTGTTCATGTCTGATATATCCTTCTTTTTTGGTATAGTATGCTCTTACTGGTATACAAAATACTTCACATTTGCATGCATGGTCTGTAGCTTCGACATGTGCAAACACCTTTATGAGCCTGGCTATCAATATCCAATATTACATTATGTTTCACATCTAAATCTGAAGGATTGTTACCAATATAATTACTTACTAGAATTTTGCCTTGCTTGGTGTGCATTACTGCTTCCCCTGTCAAAGGATGTATCACTTAAAATCATATTTGAGGTTTTCAAGTGTGAAATGGAGCCTTTATTTGCCTTGGTGCGCTGTTCTCTTGTACATCCTTTAAACACATCAGGGTGAAATCATATTTTTCCTCACACAGTACCATTCTCCTCACATTTGGTAGTAACTTTAGCAATGATGAAACTTTTGACTTAAAACTTAAAATTATGATAAAAAGTTCAAAATACAAAAAGTATTATTGTACAAAACATTCATGTTTGATGCTTACTGGCCTGATATTCTGACTATACTATTTAAAAATACTGAATATTGATGATCACATGTCCTGTAAGGAAACCGTGAGTCGTCCGTATGGATGACTCTTGTTGAAGTCCTGCCTGTGGACAAAACGTGAGTCGTCTCTGACGACCAAACCACCAATTAATGTGCTCTCTGCTTTTAGGATATCTATGCTTATCTTCATTGATTCTTTGCGTGAAACCAACCTAATGTTTATCAAAACATTGGAATTTAAATAGAAACTGTATGTGTACTTGCTCACCAG